>PNEQ01055323.1:0-23311 GCA_003012365.1 Medauroidea extradentata
AGTGTGTAATTTGTCTAGAAACGAATGACGAACCATGGGTACAGTGCATGAGATGCGCAGGGTGGGCTCATGTGGAATGCACAGCTTCCGAAAATATAGATTTTTATGTGTGTGATCATTGTCAGTTAACCTGAAATGAAAGTTTTTATTTGGCAAATATTTGGTGTTCATACATTTCCAGTTTTAATAGTTTTCTTTTCATCACAATTTTTATAGTGTTCTTTGATGTCATTTTATAATGTAATATTTCCAACTGTTTCCCGAAAGACTCTAGTATGATTGGGTATGGCTTCACATTTAACAAAACTTTTTTTTTGGTAGGTAAAATGCTTTTGTTTGGGTAAAAATGATCTAAATTTGTGTATGTCCGATACTGGGAGCAATTTTTCAGTGATGCTGCATTTTAAAGAGTTTTCAATTTAATATTTCTTATGTAATAAATCTTTAATTTTTATTTTCTGTAAGTGGTTATTTGTAGAAAACATGTCTAGCTATCTTCTAGTAGTGTTGATTGTTTGATTATAAAAATTGCTTAACTTTAGTTTGTTGAAATGCTTAAGTGTCCGGTACTGGGAGACGCTCCCCTATCGAATGTGATTCGAAAACTCATATTACCCCTTTCTTAACCAGTTTAGGGCCGAATTCGGAAAATATATTTTTAATGGAATTTGGAGTATTCACAAAAGCACAAATTTAAAGCGAAGAGCACTTCGATATCTCGATTGATTCGATGGATTTGGAAGGATAGTCGAAAACACATTTCACGTATTTTCACCCCTTTAAATAAAGAATTTCGAAACGTCTTTGAGTCCTGTCATAGACAGTTGTAAAAGTAACCAATTAAAGTTAAAATCACGACGATAGCCAATTGTGTTTCATAGATATAGACGATTCATAAAATATACATTTTGCCCCTTTTTACTGCCTGGGGGTCGAAATTAAAAAAAAACTAAAACTTATTTTTTGGGTATTTACGTAAGCAATATTTTGAAGTGACTATCAACTCTTCATCCCGAAGGGTTCGATAAATATCGACAGTTGATTGGAAACATATTTAAGGTCTTTTCACCCCTTAAAAAGTGAACTGTGAATAATCCTTAAATAGGCTAATATGCATTTTTACGAGTGTCCTATTAAAGTAAAAATTACCATGATTGGCCGTCGGGTTCGAGCTCTATCGACGTTTCTTCGGAAACACGTTTCACCCCTTTTCACCCACTTAGAGGTCGAATTTCGAAAAATCCCTCCTTGGTGCTCGCCTGCGACCTGAGGGGAATCCCCACAAAAAAATTCACGATTCTAGGTCCAGTGGTTTTGGCTGCAGTTTGATATGTCAGTCAGTCAGTCAGTCAGTCAGCTTTCATTTTTATACATAGAGATATATACACACTTCGTAACGTACCTAAGGCCCCATTAGATCCTTCGGAATATGTGGTATACTTGCGTTGTGTAATTATAACAAGACTTCTAATCTAAAGTTATATATTTCTAATGTCAGATTAAATTAATAACTATTGGAAAACGATTCCATTGTTGCTCTATCCCATTTTATTTCCGCGCTGTAACTGGACTTAAATAAAAAAAAGCGCTTACAGCAGCAGGGCTGGACTTAACACTATGCCCACTATTATCAAGCCTACGTTTTGTCTTTCACAGGTACGCACTTTTGATGAAAAAAATATATATAAATAATCCATATCTGTTTTAATTGTGCCAATATGGTGATCAGTTAAGAATTTAAATGGTTTCACTCTTCCTAGTATTTAATAATCTTATTTTATTATTTCTGTTGTTGGCATCAATAATTCTCAAATAAATACGTTAGATTTAAGCTTTATAACTATTAACTCAGTACCATAATTGTTGTTATACTTAGCAAGAGGACGGGGAAACTTTAAATAGTAAGGTGTGGAAAATGGTAAAACGACGCTTGTTCGTAAGAAAGAACGTAAAAGAGAGGTTGCAAGGCGCTGGAACTCAAGGACTTGACCTAGGGCACGGAAGACTTAGATATACTGACTGTCAAGACCCAAGGTCCCAATGAAACACAAAACTTCGCGTTGCCCTAGTGGTGTGTGCACGAAGCTTGAAGGTTTGGAGGCTTAGTAAGCAGTGCTGCCCGAGAAGACAGAGTAGAAACCGAGTAGTCTGGAATTTTGAAGGGCCGGTACGCAAGAGATGAACTGAATTGGAATGTATGAATGTATAAATACACACATACATGTGTTTATACGTGTACATATAGCCTACGTATTTAGACGAATTTTACTTTAATTTCTCGCATATCCATATCACTTTTACCAGCAGCATGCGAACGACACTCCCTCCTCTAAGGGTGGTGTTATTAAACACCTTAATTTGTTGCCCGCAAACAAACAAACTCCACGCGCGTATGTTGTTATTAAGATGGGAAGTGCCTACAAACAACATTAAAATATTTTTGCAGATTTCTGAACGAATGCTAGGTTGTGAATCCCATCTTCTACCTGAAAAAAATAATTGGAAGCAAGTGTTTTGCATGTAAAACCATATGCGACGTATTTATAAATCAACGCCCTGTAAATGTTAATTAACTGCTACGTAGAAAGTTATTAATACATCTTTGTAATTACAGACTTTAAGGTAGGCAAGGTGTTTAACGTCTCGTCGACAGCAGGTCATTATAGACGGTGACACAACTTGGTACAATGACAGGAGCTGGGAGCGGAGTCGGTCGTGTCCTTTGATAAGGAACCATCCCAATATTCGCCTGGAGAGATTTCGGAAAACCATGGAAAACCGAAATCAGGATGGCCGGAACAAGGGATTGGACCCGGGTCCTCCCGAATGCGAGTCCAACATATTACCACTGCGCCACCACGCTCGGTCTGACTTTATGGAGATAAATATTGTAAATCAGTTGCACCGTAGCTAAAAAATTTAAAGTGCACTGATTAAAACAACTACAATTTAAATTATCGCAATTGTGCGAGTGATAGAATATACGATGCACCATATTGCCAAGTTACGAGTAGTTTGAGAATAATAAATGTGTGCGAAGAGTATGGGATAGGTAATGCCTGTCGCAATTTTACGTTCCCACGCAGCGGTATTCAAGATGCGAAAGACTCGATAATTGTGTTCAAGTCCGGTTTTCATGCCAGAAAAGATACGTACTGAATCCGCCACCTTCTGATGGAAACAGACAAAAATAGTGTTTCGAAAATACCCCTATGCTGAAGTAATAAAAATGAATGTGTATTTGCAACGATGTCATCTTTATAATTTGTTATACATCCTCTCTCTTTCAATGTTGTTTGGGGATCATTATTATTGATTAAAAACACCGTCCGTTTATGTACTTCGATACTTCAGAACCCTGAACTTGTTCCGTCAGTCCCACGAGAGATGATATGCTATACTGAGTATCGTTTTAAAGCTTTTAATCACGATCTCCCGCGAATATCGCACTCTTAGTGACAGTCGCGGCCAGAATCAGTTTTATATGCGGCTTCCCGCGAATTTCCGCGAATCGATCCGCGTCCACTCTTCGTGAAGGTTGCAGCAGAAGTCGGTTTTCTCCGCGGCTTCCCACAATCGTCCGCAGTGGCTCCACGCAACGAGTCCACCCTACGCGGAGGTCGCCGCCTGAGTCCTCCTTAACTATCGCCTTCGCGCCTAGGTGGCGAACTTTCCTAGGACCGCCCCCATTTAAACTTTCAACCAATCGCGCCTCTCGTGGGTGACGATGACAGCAAATCCTGACATTCCTTCGTATCAATTTATTGCATTTTTTTAAAATTCACACACATTAACTTCAATATCCCTTTTAACTTATTTACAAAATTTTATAAATTTCTGATGAATGATTATTAAGTTAATATTAAATTGCACAGCAGGGGGTTGGGCGTAACCTCTCGGTGCCCTAATTGTCAGCATCTAAGCTACGCGTCCCTCGTCGACTCAAAGCTGTTCGCTCGCTTTCACCCCATGTTTTCCTAATTTTCCCTCCCCTACTGTGCTAAGCGTCAATCTACCGAGACAAAATGCCACAATGCTCTGGTCATACTGCGCCTCTCGCCAGTACTCAAAACTAAATTACACATTAATTACTTTAGACAAATTTTGCTACTGAGTCACATAAAACAAACAATCCTAATCACAATGCAATTTCAACTGCTGGCTTTCTACGACTATTCGAACCTAATTTACCTTATTTACAATATGTATGTTATTTATATACATTTATAGGTTATATGCCGGTTACGAACTATTAGTAATATCCGCTTACCATGTCTTCAATATTTACCTAATTTGACTTCAGATTTGTCCATTTCGGTGAACTAAAGATGTAATTTTGTTATGTTCATAGCAAGCCTACTTAAACCTGCCGGGTTTATTGCATAGCTAATAACGCGAAAAAAGTGGGTATGTAAATTTTCGATGTACTTGTATATAGTACAATATATATGCATATACACATACATACAAACACAAATACATACAGGATATTTCTTAAATAAGGGGACAAATTTCGCTTGCGTGTTCCTCACGAGAAACTGTGACGAAACCATGTTTTGGACTTTTCACCTAAACGCAATGTTAGGGAGTAATGGGCCTGTTAACATCGAATTTTAAAATAGTATTTTCCCAAAATATCGGGAAAAATTTACATAAATATAAAAAATTTTCAGCATTGCTTAATGTTACTGGGTTCTGGAAACCAACAGCAAATGTTGGTTGATATCTTCCACCCTTACGAAAAAAAAAAAGGGGTGGGTGGCTACTCTATAATTGCATACAACTTTTTTACTGTCAGGATTTTTGAACAACTGAATATGGTTTTTTGAGTAATGTTACCTGTCTTACAATTATGATCCTATTGTTGAAACAGTCTTAGACTCACCGTTTTCTTTCAAATCACAAATGAAGCTACAGCAATAAAGTTCCAGAAACAAATGTCTAATTATAGCACCGTGAGTTGTAAACACGTACGTAACGTTAAATGTGCACCACCGAGAATTCAAGGGACACAACAAAATACACATGGACGCCTGTACTGTATGCTGTGTATCTTAGGTGCAAAAAGAACAGGAAATATGAGCTTACTTAAATAATGATTTACAAAAAAAAATTGGGTTTGAACGCTAGCTTTAACATCAAATAACGTTAAATTCTATTCATTATAGGGTCACTGTAATACTGTCTTCTTTATCCATTGATTTGCTTAATACAAAACAAAAGTTTGATTTTTTGATTAAATTTCATGATATCAGCTACATAAACGTCATGTTTCCTAATAAGATATTTGAAATTCCAGTGTATTTAAGTTTGCTTTACTGACAAACGCAAAAGATATCTACAGAAAGTTGTCTGAAGGGGGAATGTAAGAAACCAAACGTCAGTAAACATGATAGATGGCGAACACAATGTGTACGAAATTCAAGATGGCCGCCCCACCGAGCACACGATTAAGAAGGCAGATATTAGCTTTATTATCTAGCATTCCTATGTACGTAAGGGATTATTCAGGCGAACGGGAACTAAAAATTCTTGTCTTAAGATGATAAGTAGTCTAAAAATGGAACTAGATGAAAATGGGAAAGGAGGAGAGAAGATCAATATTGCCATAACAACACTCTTTAAACCCTTTACTGAAAAAATGTGACACCACGCCAACTGCACTTCATCAGGCACACAGAGGTTGTGTGCTTCTGGGGAAGTACGAACATTATTTATGTTCCTTTTTTAAATCACTCATACATGGTGCTACATTTGTGAACTATGTTTTTACCCAGTTTTTTTCTAATACTGTCACTTTTGCCATTGTTTCTCGTTAGTAATATAATAACTGGTCGGTGAAAAATGCTGATAAAGTTGTTAGACGTATGCTTAAACATATTCTGGCATTCCCGTATCTCAGAAGTTGCCATGTTTGTGTTTGGACGGCAGTATTTCTTCATAAACCTAACTTTGGAATATTTCGGCTGCTGACATTTTAGATTTCATTATTTAGGCATACAAGCCAAGTTAATTGATAAAAGCCACATGAAATTGCAGATTTAAATGGGTGTACTCCGATCTCTTTTACAATTCTTTCTGTGTTTGCAATACGTTGATAAATGCAAATCTATATACTTGTATCATTTCATCGAACGACTTATATTAGACAATGCGAACGATTATTTGCCATTGTTGCATATGCACAAACCTGAAACATTCGTCGAATTGATGGGCAACATCATCGGCCGCTTTCAACAGACCTTACTTGCGACCCCAACTTTTCGTCGGCAAGCAGTTAATGTTCATATGCCACGGTGTATGATCATATTGCGAACTTAGTCTTCTGGGAAATAAATGTTGTGCATTGTTTCTCCACCGACAATATCCCTCATACCTTCACACACGAAGGCCAAGCCATCGCGTTTGATTTCTGCCATAATGGCTTCAAACATTTCAAAATGCCTACATGGGAAGATGAGCCGGTCATCGCCCACTATACTTACGGTCCCGTGACCGAATTGAGTTTTGGTTATTTCAACATGGTCGATGTGGTACACTTGTCCAACCGTTAGATTGTCGAGTTTCCTAAATTCCATGGTAACGCTGTTGAAATTTTTCCACTAAATTGGTTTTCTTTGCCACCGTTATGATGTGCCATGTAAGCAGTTTCAATGACTCAATTTTTCTTGCGAGAGCCCAGCACTCACGGGGCAGGATTTCCCAACGTCACTTGAGGTAGTGTCTGGAAACTCACATGATGGGGATTTCTTTGAAAACACTGCGACCACTTTTTTTGCGGCTGCAGGAGTGGCGATGCATACGTAAAATTATTTTCAAACGCATATTTTATGCAAGATTTCGCAGCTGTGTTCGGAACCTCATATACACAATACTATCTATATGCTTTTATACATTTCAACATTAAAAAAATAGTATTCATTAATTAAACTAGTGTATCGGCACTGGTTTTCTATAACCAAGCCGCCATTTTCCGGAAATAAGGCGTGCTACAGGAACCCCTCCACGACGATTACGGATCTATCTGACACCGCCATAACGCGAATGTGACTTTGCTAAACGTCTAACAACATAATCCGTTGTCCGATGTATTATGATGACCCGCTACGTTGATGACGACAGCGCCTCGGCACAGTCTCTGCTAAGGCGCCTATTAACTGTGCTTGGTTAAGTTGTTGCATACTAAGTGACACAACACAGGTATACCACTTTTAGCATTTTCACAACTGATGGAAATAATTCTGTGTGTAAAATTATACAAATCCTCTTGAGCCGAAAACACATCAGGACTGAACCGCCTCACATTTGTAATAACTGTGTGAGAGGTTAAAATAATTTTACTATGTTGTAAGAATGTACCGGAAATATAAATGGTCAAATGTACACAAATGAATAAAAAATTTATTTTCATTCACAAAACATTTAAAATTACCACAAATGTCTGTAGAAATTATTAAATACGGTAGATAATTCACTGACGTGACTAGTGCTCAGTGTTCAGGTTGTTAGTCTACAGAGCTGCTGAAGGAAAGAGTTTCAATTCAAGTTTAATTACTCCGAAACTTTAAACAAAATTTCGAAGAAATTTATTTGGCTGTGTGTGTTGTAGACAGTAACAATACTTAAATAAACATTTCAAATGTGTCGAAATGTACTTATTTTTATTAATAAATAACATTCTCATACTTTTGTAATGGAAAATTACTGCCCACAAGAGCATGCGGCCAGCAGGATACACGTTTCCTACCTAGAAATCCTTACCGTTTTGAATATTTGAATATATATTTAAGATTTTTGAATAGGTCTATACGGTTATTGTACTTGTAAGTTAATAATCATTATTGCGCTAATAATATCAGTAAAATAAAATATGCCAGAATGCGACTGTTTATGCTAACACCGATTACTGAAAATTATAACACACACTTCACCAATAACCTTTCAGAATAAAAACATTCTGGCTAAGACCTGACCACCATCTCCTTAGCGTTACATGAAATATTTTTCATAAAGTTTCACGTAAGTTATCTAAATTTCAAATCGGTAAAATTTTAACCCAGGCATATTTTGCTACTTGTGTCGTAGACGTGTTATGTAAGACATATCTTAACAGTCTCAGCAAAGTAATACTCCAATTCCTTAAACTATAGTTTGAACTCACAAAATATACAGGAGATACAGAAAATATCATCAAGATATATTTTTGACATTCATGACCAATAAGCCACCGGACTGTTCTAAAGGATGGTACACTGCATAGTAAAAAAATTGTACTTAACAAATATATATTGAAGCAAACTTCACTTACATGTAAGGGAAGCAAATTAAATTACATGATAGGGAATAAATGAAAATAATTTTATTTGCATCTGAGAATACTTTTAATATCAATCCAAATTTTTCACTGTAATTAAATAACTATATTAAAATTTTCAGTCGTATAAGGACTCGAGGAATTACACCCTACATCAAGCTTACGCTATCGACATGTTAACCACCAAATTATCAGCAAGTTATGACGACAATGTCTATAATGTATGTTGAACTTCCCGGTGTTTACAAAGTACAATAAAGTTGTGGGCACGTTGTACGATACTTTTCCCACTGCTGTATATCTAAAGTTTACTGCCCAGTGTAGTAATTTTCTTGTAGTAATAAAGGTTTTTATATTTTCTAATACAAGATAGAGAATATTTCCTAGCATTTATCAACGAAATGCAGATTTATCAAAGTGTGTATTTTAGGTTCTATCGCAGCGCGGAATAATCGTTTGTATTTAATTTATTACCGAAGTTGATCGGAATGAAGCTTCACTGTTTCGTGATTGGTAAAAATATAAGTCATGTTACTCCAAACTCTTGCAAACCACATGACCGTCTAAACGCCAGGTGCACTAACTTGCATGCTATTACTCGCGAAAGTTAAGACGCCGTACAGTTATCAAGGTGGTTATGACGAGGAGAAACGTAATCGATTTTATCCTACAGCGTCATGCAAAAGCGAGTAACTACGAAACAAGACGGTAGCAGAGTTCAAAAATAAAAAAGTTAAAGTGATTGGTTTAAGTTAAAACCGTAAGTTGAACGTTGGCCAGAAATGGAGTTCTTACTGGAAGGACTAGACTTAATTTCCAACCGCCCACCTTCCAAGCAGAAAATTGTAAAATTTTGCCTAATTTTATACATACTGTACGTGGCAGTAGGGTTTCCACAAACGTACATGTATTTTAACACAAATATTTGTTTTTTAATTTTACAGTTTGTCCCGGAAAATATACTAGCTGCAATTGTAAAATAACAAGGCTTCTGATTCACTATTTGTAAATTTGCTTGAACCAAGTTACAAATGCCGTCACATTTATGCAGATGTAGGCCTACATGGTTGAAGAATTTATACGAACACAAATTTAATAACAGTGTTTCTTATATTTTCTTTCATGATTTTAGATAATTTACAGCCTACTGAATTTGTTTGAATTTTTACTGGAATTACAACCTACAACACTTGAGTTACCAATCCAGTCTAACCACACAAGTGAAACTTGAAATGCCACGTGCTACCTATAGAGTATATACAATTACACTTACCTGCTGACAAAAATAATAATGTTGCGGAATTTTGGCTATCTTTTAAAAATAAATTACTGTAGTTTAATTTAGTGTTCGCTTAGTAATCAAACAAATTTGTTTCTCCCTTACATTAGGAAAGCATATTTGGCAGCTAATTCCATTCTCTGGCTGTTGAGTGTGCTATCTGCACCAACGTTTGCTCACATCTGAAGAATAACCTGTACATGAACACCGTTTATTTTTATTTTTCGATTTTAAAATTTTCATACTATTGTCTGCCACGAGTAGTTTAATTTAACTAACAGGAAAATTAATTATTAAAATACATCGTTTTATAATACATTAAAAAATAATTACGTTAAATTATTGATTGGCTACTATGAAATCATTTTTAACTTTACAGAAACATTTTCGCCAACTAATCACCTCACAGTTCTGACAGTTGTCTTTCTTTAGCTTATTTGAGTTCATTCTAGAACGTAAATCCATATTTAATGTACCTGTGCCAATTAATATCACCGCGAAAAAATCAGGAGATAATATACGTACGTTATAACGCCAACTTCAGTATTGAAGCCATTGTTAATGAGGATACGCAATGGTATTTAAAGCACGAGTTTGAATATTTTGCGGTGGGAGTAGGGCGTTGTTAATATAATACTTATAACTTAATTTACAAATTATGTAGATATTTTAAAATTGCATAGACGTGAACTGTTTGCGTTCTAAAGATGTAAATACAAATTTATACAAGTATTACAGCTGTGAAAATACTCTTCACAACTTTTAAGATCTAACGATACGATTGCGTTCAAACAATAACGACAACGCAAAAAAGAACAAAACCATTGAAAAAAATTACTACAATTTATATATTTATACAAAGATTAAACGCAAATTTACATAATTATTGTAGTTGCAAATTGTACTCTATGTAAGTACTAAGACTTGGCAGACCTGAATGTGTTTTTTCAATGACAGCCCAAACAAAAAACGCAAATGAAAGAAACGACATAACATTGATGCGTGTTTACAATTACTCAAAAATATGTAATTTAACACTTACATGTTTGTATGTTAAACAGTTAATTAATTTTTTTTTCAGTAGGAACGTGTAGCCCGAATTCCAATTCTATTCTGGAAACATTTATGTAAAATTTCATACAATGTACATGTTTTTGAAAATTACACCTACAAAATTGTAAAAGAACCCAATATGTGTATGTGTAATTTTACACAGTTTTTTCAGTGAAGATTTCTAAGCGGCACTGGGGTGTGTTTAAGCTGCCCACTAACCCACCCCTCAAAACTCTACCGAAATACCAACATTTTATTCTGCTTACCCAGTAATAAATTTGTTACAATATGTGTATGAATACGCCCATTTCACCCAACAATTTACACCCACACACCAACACAATAAAAATTATCACCGTCAACTATTGCTAATTTTTGTTCTCGAGGAAACTCGAAATTAATTTGATTCAAACGATGCCAGTATCTCGTACAATAAAGTTGCAAAACGCATTCACAGTGGATGAGGGAAACTGAAATAGTCAAGTAATGTCGAAAGTTGGTAACGGGAAATACAGAGGTAGAAACACAAACAATAAATTGCGACAGTTGAAGGGGCGTGTCAGAGGAGACATGGACAGAAAATTACAGACTTGAGAAATACGTCACTGTGTTTGGATCGATACTTACCTGGTACATTATTCACGCCGAGTTCAGAACGCTGGGCCCAGAATGTAAGAAGTTGCGAAGACGAAGGTGTGGTTCAGGTAACTGTCGGCCTCTATTCAGGTAAGTTTGGCACCGTACTTTATGATTCAAGATGTGCGCTCTCTTCAGTTACGTTTCGAGCAAAGTAGCTTCTTTCAAGGAAGAGTGTTAGACAATTTTATGGTATTTTAAGTTTTTTTAACCGTAACATTTATTTAAATTACATTAACAAAATTTTCTCTTTGACGGAGCGTAAGATATATTCTTAGTAAACTGATTGACATAAATAATAATAGAATTATTCATTAATTTTTCATGCAGAGTCATTGCAGTTGAATTATTGGTTAATTTTTAAGAATTCTCTTGTAATGATTCAGCATGAAAAATTAATGAATGATTCCATTACGTCAATCAGTTTACTAAGAATATATCTTACGATTTGTCAATGAGAAAATTTTGATAATGCAATTTAAATAAATGTTGTGGTCAAAAAACTGAAAATACCATAAAATTGTCTAACACTCCCCTTAACACCAGTCATGGGCACTGTTCGTATGTTACAATTCACTGCCCTTGAACCCTTTGTTTCCCATGATTCCTTATCTGTACTTGACCTTCAAGAAGAAGCGTGTACTCGTTTAATCGGACACCCTAATTCACTTTAACAACATAACCTATGTTATACATGTATGAATGAATTCACCTTTTCGTGATAAGAACAACAATGCTAAATTACAGACACTACATGCTTACACGCAGCGTAGGGCCCAGGTTATCTTATTGCAGGACAATCTGATTTACAAACATGCACAAAAAATTCGAGTCGATGAGTAAAGAAAATACATACAGCTACTTTATACATAAAATGCTTTAAAAATTCAAACATTTCCGTTCAAATACAACACAGAGAATTAAATGTTAAGGAATAATACATGATTATTGGTATATCAATGACATTTTTTACTAACTTGGAAATGAGCTCATAACTTATAAAGAGCTAGACAGATTGTCATCAACTACAGCTAAGAACCATTCCCGTAAAAGTATCTTACAATTTAAAAGGAGGAAATTGAAATAGGTCTGTAAGTTTGGGAGCTACGATGTCACAGTCAGACTAACTGACGCAAATAACCCTCAAATCCGTAACACTTTTTGTCTGTTGTTAAAAACAATAGTATGTTTACACTATAAGTTTAAGAAGAAAAAAAATACTGGTTTAGATTCCACAAATGAACCGTGATCTGCGTATGCATAGTTCAAGTATAAAAAATATATATACTGTAAAACAGATACAAGGTATACGCAAGAGCTTAATTCTTTCCAGCGTAAATTTTAATTCACTATAGTAGGTGAATTTACGTAATATTTGTAGGCTACGTCCCTCATACCAACAACGTCCATACCATATTAAAAAGTTATATCTCAATATAACGACGTATAACGGAATCAACTATGGTCGCTTCAGACATTTACCGGTCCTCACCAGACAACCATCTGTTCTAATTCTGTGACCTACTTTTTTCTATCTTCTTTGGGGTTATGATTATTAACCTTATATTACAGGAACGGAGGAAGGCTCTATGCTTCTATTACACCAGTCTTCTTATCATTTTTTCATGTAAAGCCTAGTTTACACCAACGATAACACTGCTAATAACACGTGTTTTCAACGAAGTTAACAGCATTGTTGTAAAAATGCTTGAAATTTGTTGACATCATGTTATTAACATTGTTTCCAACATTTTGTTATTAACTTTGTTAATATTGTTACGTGGATTTTTGCCAGTCAATTTTTTTAGAGTTTATGTTCTTTCTTTTTTTGTAAGAAGTTATGTTTTTTTCTCCAGACTTCTACATTTTTGCTTTCAGTATTTAATAAATATTCTGTTTTTCTGTTCCCGACTCGCTCATGTTTCAGTTGTTAAAAGAACCCTCGTCTTCATAGTAGTTCATTTTATAATTTTGGTTTGGTAGAGCCTAGAAAAGTGTTAATACTCGTTTTAAAAAAAAAAAACCTACAATTTATTTTCCTGATTTCTTGGAAATGCACCACACACGTGGCCGCACTGATCCATCATTGTATCGATTCCAGTGCCCCGTAATAATTTTATTTTATCAATTTTTTTCCCATCTGAGCTATGGTAATATTTTTCTTTCGTACTGTTTACATCCCCTCCCCCCACATATTATGATGTTTTAATGTTTTTGTGTTTGTTGTATGGGCACTTAAGATAGAAGTTTTTTAATTGGCGAGCCCATGGTAATCAAGCAAACTTAATTTCTTTTCTTTGTTTGTTTTGAGTGAGAGTGAGGCAGATAGGTAGCCAACTTATGTGTTGATCTGCTCACTGTTAATTTTTTTATTACACTACCCCGAGGATTTATGTCCCCATGTGATTTGGTGTTTGATGTTCCAATACAGCAAAGAGTGTTTATAGGGGTAGTCTACCGCTGTTGGAGTGTTGAAGTAATATTCGGTAGTAATATTTATAAAAAAAAAAATGAAATAACATTTGTTGCAAACATTTAGTTTAAAAAAATTTGCTAGGAACAAAAGTAATGAATTGTAGAATCATGTTAATAACTTTGTCACAAACACTGTTGGTAACACTATTTTCCCGACCAATTCTAGATCGGTATAGATCAAATGTTACTAGCAGTGTTATCAACAGTGGTGTAGGTACTTTTTCATCATCATTGCTCTTAATTTCAGTTCATCATTCTTACAACTTTGTAAGTAACATTAGTGTTTTAAGCTATGTTAAGAACATATTTTCTAGCAACATTGCTATAAAACAGTGCACCATAGCTTAGAAATTGTAGATAACATTATTATAACTAATATTTTGTAATTAACATTGTTACTGTTATTTTTTCGGTGTAAACTGGGCTTTTTGTGACACTAATGCGAACTGCATTTTATCAGTCGAAAAATGTTATTATACCGTCCGCGCGCCAGCTCTGAGTCCTGGCGGATATGTGTTTTTCGTCCGTAAATATATAAATAAAACAAAGAGGCCCAATAGCATGCGACGCACGTGCTAGCCGTAGTAACGTCGTAAGTTAGGACGTGTTTGACACTGTGTTTCTATAACGAAGAAAAATGCGACACGCCAGGGACTCAGAGCTAGCGCGCGGACAGTTTGTGTTTCTGTTGATGTAAGATTATATATATATATATAATATATATATATAATTTTTTTTACGTTTCTCGCGAATGTTATGTTTGTGCCCTTATTTATTACGCTATGAAATAGTTCCTCCATACTTTATCACGCATAAAATAACCATTATTAGCCGGCGAAAAATTCTGATGAAGTTTCTGGAACTCTGGTTAAATATGTTCTTGTATTCTCATGACCTTATTTATATTTAAGCAGCTGCCATGTCTGATGCCTGTAGTCTTTTACTAGTGTGAGCATAGTAATGTGTCCTATGGAGATGTAAGAAGTAATGGTTAAGGACTTTTTATACCAACATCACCGCAAATGTCTGCAAATTAAAAAATTCTTAATGTTATAGGAACTGTTATAAAACCTCTGTCTTTCAGTTCCTCCCAATATCCGAAGAATAATACACATTAGAAAAAATTAAATGTTTGATTTTCAGGTGACATGACAGCCGTTCAAATGTCAAACTTCTGCGACTGTCTCAAGCCGATATGGATGGTTTCCAAAATACTTGGCGTGGATACTGATGACATAATTGCAACAAAAACATACAATGGTAAATTAAAACTGCTACGCAGATACCCTAGAACAACTCGCTCTTACCTATTCGCGGGAATTTTAGTGACATGTGTTATTCATATTAATTTTGTCATTGAAACCACGAAAAGTACAGTTTTTTTACTTAATGAAGTTTCTAACCAGGTAATATCATCAGTAACTTGTAATGTAATATTCATCAGCACTGTAGTAGGAAGAACAACAACGTTCATTAAATGGAGCACTAAACGTAAAATACTAGAGATTTTCGAGGAAGTAGACATTACTTTACTGAGTAATGCCAAAGCAGTTTACGAAAAGTGGTCTAAAATCTCCATAATTACAATCATATTGTTTATTCCATTTTTTACTGTCTACGTTGCACTCAATACTTATTTTTCTGAAGTGATTGAAAATGTGCCGGCATGGATCGACATAAGTTATAAAATAATAGATGTGATGTTTGTAACTATAACTGCTAATTTTATTAATATGGTGCTGCTTGTACGACAGAGGATTGTAATCTTGAACAAGAAATTACAGACAGAATGTGGAAATATTGAAACGGCACCTAAGCATATATCCACAGTACGACAAAGCGTACAATATCCACAGGTTGCTGAATTACCTAATGAGGTATGTTCACTGGGACACACAAGACATATTGAGGATATATTTGGTGAGATGGTTACACATGAATGCAAATTTGACACTTACACTCAGACCATAGCTTGTCTTAAAAATGTACACAACAATCTTTACGCTGTAACAACTTTGATCAATACTTTATTTGGATTACCGATGGTGTTCGTGATGTTAACGTGTTTTCTTATTAATATTAGAATAATTTATTTTGGTTTGTTGTATATGAGTACCAATAGCGTTGGAGAATACAATACAAAAGTTATTGTGATCGTCAGATATGCAATGTGGGCGATATTCTTCATTGGCCAAGCCACTGTAGTAACATGGGCGTGCAGTTCCACCAGTAGAGAGGCAAGGAAGACCACAGGTATAATACAGGACCTCCTGCTACAACCTGGCTTGAACAAAGAAGTATCAGAGAAACTGAAGGAGTTCTTCCTGCCGACATCCAGGAGGAAGATGGTGTTTACTGCTGGGGGCTTTGTTACTATTGACTTGCCTCTTTTGTTGTCTATATGTGTATCTGTCATATCGTATGTATTGATGCTTCATCAGTTCAATAATTAAAAATGTTTCGAAGTAAAGAAACAGTACACTTATCTCAGTAAATTAACATCAAAGTTATGGTAAGAGCTTAACACTTTTTCAGTAATGTTGGTGTACATAACTATGGTAATTGTTGTGCCCCTCTGAAGTCCTTATTAAATTGAAAGAAGAAACTCAATTTAGTATGATTTCGGAGAGGCCACAGTGCATACATGAGTCTATCTGATGTGACAGATAAAATTTTTAGAGCGATTGATAGCTCAAACATAATGATAGTAATTTTTTTAGATTTAGAAAAATCGGAAACCATATGCGATGAAAGGACAAAACCCACAACAGTGTTTTATGTTATCGATATCTGTAATCCCACAGCAAATGCTTATTCTAGCATTCCGCCACTATGTAAATCTCAGGGGTGGCCACCCTTGTATATCGTCAAACTTTTGCACTGTCTAGATATGGAAGTATTTGAGGACGAATACTTGGCGAGCATGACATGCTTAACAAAAAAGGTCCTCTTGTTGCAAGTGTGTAGGAGACTCCATTCTCGTTCACAACGATCATCAAGACCGTATGCTATGTGCGGCGGTACAGTGCATTATGGCATTCGTCTGCCACGTTGAAGTGACACGAAATCTACCAACATATGACAAACAATTACGACAGAGTATTTGATCTTGTAATGATGGTTGTGTATGTTAACAGGACAAGGTTCCAGAGAGTGGTATAAAATATTTCCGTTTATAAATGTGATAAATTAGGAGTACAAAACAACAATGTACGTATGACATGTGCGTCTACTACGTATGTACAGTATCTGTCAGTTATAACCTCCCTATGCTAGAAACTCGATGGTGCAAAGAAATACAATAGTATGTGAACACAGAGATCAGTGAAGTTATTGTGACTAATTTGTTAACACATACTACATTGCGGTTGTTTGCCTGTAGTTTATTTGAACTACTTTAAGTTCACATAATATAAATTACCGTGTAACTAGTACATTAGTCTTACAGGAGGTGCTCAAACTGTCGGCTGCCAACCTCGTTCTGAGTGTACATCGACGATGCCACGATTGATTGCCGAACACGGTAAAACACGCCCGGCGTGGTTCATATTACTTCTGCAGCAGCCTGTATTTTGGCGACGAGATCCTCCTCAGATACTATTGGGGTCTCGTAAACCAAGCTCTTCATAGCCCCCCATAGGTAAAAGTCAATTGGTGTAAGACCTGGGGGCCTTGCAGGCCATGACCTCGGCCAACGATGGCCTATCAGTTTATTTGGAAATGTGTTGTACAGGTACTCTCGTACACGTCCACCATAGTGCGGAGGTGCACCGTCATGCTGCAGCCACATATGTCGTCGAATCTGATATGGGACGTCTTCCAGCAAATCTGGCAAAACATCTTGCAAACACACCAGGTGCCTGTCTACCTTTAAGCGAGCAGGCAACACGTATGGTCACCTACAATACCACACCAAAAATTAACACCAAATTGCACATTGTGATTGGACACGAAGGTCGCGTGAGTGTTCTCATAAAACACAAAATATCTTGTGAATCGCGCCTCATCGATAAACAATACGATGCGTGGAAAACATGGCTGTACTGTACAACACCACTGCACGAACTGTAGCCGTTGTGGAGAGTCTTCAGCCTTCATACGGTGTAGTTTCTGTTGGCGATATGGATGGAGGAGCTGTTCATTTACAACTCTCCACACATTCACGTGTCCAGTGCGGACTGCATGCGCCACTTGACGGGTGCTAGTAGATGGTACGTCATCAAACCTCTGCAGCACCTCCTGCTCAAAGTTAGGTGTACGTACCGACATAGGACGGCCTGCGTTTGGCCGGGACACCTGTAACATGTACAGTATTGGAACAGTGATGTCCCAATGTACAATAACGTATGTGATTTAACATAATAATAGTACTATGCAACTCCTGTACTCACCGTGAATGTTCCCTCTTCGCGAAGCCTGCAATCTATTGTAAACGTAGAATAATGTGGTACACATCTGTTCGGATACTTTTCTCTGTACATACGCACTGCTGCTCTACTATTACACTGTGCAGCTCCATACGAAAGGTGCATGTCAGCCAACTCAGACCACGTAAAACGATCCATTTCGTTACACGACTACGTGCGTGTCCTCACTCTGTTCACAATACTGCAGTATGTTTCGCTGAGTAAATGTCAGAACATATTACATGGTACATTAGGACAAAGACCCTCCACTTGACGGTAGTGTGTGTTGTCTAGAGTCCTACATGGTAAGCGGTTATGACAGACAATAAATTCGTCTTCCCTGTTGTGTCACCACAATTCGCGCCATCGTGTTGGGATATTAGGGAAGAACTGTGCACAGCTCTTAACGAGGATGTTTTGAGAGACGTGTTACGGTGTCATGAGGTGGACATGACTCAGCAGAGCATATAATGAATGCACATTTAATACGTTTTGTTGCTATGTTTACCCACTTTACGGCATTGATCAACAGAAGAAATGTTTAATACCACTCTCTGGAACCTTGTCCTGTTGACATACACAACTATAATTTCATGGGTGTTGTACTAGTTGCCTACCTGCCGGGTTTTAAACACACAACAGGTTTAGGTACTAGGTGATGTCCTATATGTTTTTTGCTTAATTTTTCATTTGGTATTAACTGCCGAAGTTTGATGGTCAAATTTAGAAGCATACTGTATGTATATATGTATATATAATATGTATTTAGGTGTCAATTCAGCAAACTGCTGTAGCTGAAAATGTAGTATGCCTATATTTAAAACCAGATAACTACGGAAGTAGAAAAATGAGACGCACAGAGTTATAACAAACCTACGTGTATTTTTGATTATGTGATTAGAAAAGTTTACAAAATCGGGCACGTCATTTATTTACAAAAAAAAAAAAAAACGGAAAGCATGGTACAGGAAGCCCATGAATCATCTCAAATACTAAGGTATGTAGAAAACTTTAAATTGGAGTACGAAAATCTATATTGTGGGATAATATGCAAAATTATTGAATTTTGAATAACTAATTGAACCAAAATATTGAAAAGTCAATGCTAGTAAGTAAATCGTATACATTCCAATTATGTAAATACTAACTGTCCCTTTGCGGCTTCGCCCGCGTTTACTAAAGAAAAGAGTAACTAACTTTAAATTACGTATTGATTGCTGGTGTTACTACATTATTTGTATATATTTAAAACAATACAAACAGATTTATCAGTCCACTTCGCTGAGCGTACTTTAATTGCAGATCATCTTTTTTTTTTATTAATCTTAATTTCTCTATAAAATAGCTGCCTGGCTGCGGTGTTGCCCGCGTGGAATTAGTTAATGTAAACAGTAACTCTGGATAAAATATGTGATGGAGGCATATTACAGCTAGCATACTGTTACAAAGTTTAGTCGGGGAAGGAGAAGATAAATAAGCTAGAGATGAAAGGTAACAAGAGTTTATTAGAATAGATAACAAGGAATAACAGCAATACAGAAATAGCGGCGAGGGGAAGGGTTAGGGTAAGGCGAGACAGGAGATAGGTAAAGGATCGCTCTCCTTCCCTAAACCAACAGGAACTCACCGCTCGTGCCGCCGTTGGAGCTAGTTCTCTAGCCAGAGGTCGCACCCAGACTCGAACCCAGAGTCCCTAGGTGCGGTCGCCGCCCGAGCAGAAGACTCTCTCGTCGACTCTCTTCTCCAACTCCAACTCCTCCGGATAGCTAGCTCGATGTCTATACCATTCTTCGCACCCCCACCAGGCCGTCAAAATCCTCCCCTCTGATTGGCTCCCAGCTATGCCCAGAGGCGGAGCAATCCATGATGAATCCAGGAGTTTGTAAGGTGTTGGGTAAGTGTTAAGACCCACTTAACTCCTCGAGTCATCGGATTCCTGGGATACCACTGTTGCCGCAATCCGCCACTTTTTGGTGACTTGTTGATTACCCAGCACCCACTTACTGCCGTCCTGCGACGCCACCGACGCCGCGGGATTGCGACACCGTAATAATACTCAATAACAGTGAACTATAAATTGTCTTAGCTCAGTGTTAAGAGCACGCGCAATATGCTCGTATAATGTCATAGTTATTCCCATCGCAAAGTCTTGCAAGGGATACGAACCTGTTACCCAACCCCTCCCACACCACAAACTTTATACAATACCAGAGTGATTGCTTAAAGGCAGGCCGCCATAATTATTTCGTATGTACAGGCTACAGTTCAAAGAGGTTTTGTTTATGAGTAGGTTGGCAAAAAGAAACAACTGTTGAATTATGTCTCCGTGATCATTTTCTTTATTCGGGAGACTGTAACATTTTACTGATTTTCACATCCTTAATTTTCGAATTTCATAAAATCCCGTATTTGATTTGTAGATGTTTTCATAAGATTCGTTCTTATCAAAACATAATCTCGATATCTCAAGGGGTATAAGCGGTACAGATGATTATTTGAAAACGTGTTTAATTTTTTTTAATTAGCTTTCAAGTACGAGTTTCAAAAAATCCTGAAATTATTTTTTTTTTTTACATTTACGTAAGATTTATTTTAAAACAAAAGCTATTTCAATATTTCCACTGGTTTAGGAAAAAAAATCGATTAGTTAAAAACACGTTATATTTTTTAAGAGTTTTCAAGGACGGATTTCGAAAAATTCTAAAAATGCATTTTAGGTATTTACTTTGGCACAATTTTAAAAATAAAATCAACTCACTATCTGAAATCGTTTAGGATAAATTATGGATCAATGAAAAACACATTTTACGACTTTTCACCCACTTAATTTTTGAATTTCGCAAAATCGAAAAATTCGCCAATATGCTTTCCTTTGGACAATATTATGAAGTTAAAAAATTTATGATAGCTTTCCCGGGTTAGTGAGATATCAGGGATTCTTTGAAAACACACTTTACCCCTATTCACCCCTTTAATTATCGAATTTCGAAAAATCCCTTCTTAGTGGGTGCTTACGGGGCAAGGGGAAGTTTACCTCAAAATTTCATGGTTCTAGGTCCAACGGTTTGGGCTGTGCGTTGGTGAGTGAGTGTCAGGACACTTCATCTTAATATATCTTAATATATAAAATGATGTGTCCTGACACACTCACTCACACGCGCTCTTTACACTGAGCTAAGACAATTTATAGTTCACTGTTATTGTGTATGTTAGCTGTAATATGCCTCCATCCTATATATTATCCAGAGTTACTGTTTGCATTACATAATTTCACGCGGGCAACGCCGCAGCCGGCCAGCTAGTTTTATATATTAAGATTACGAGTTGATACATTGACTGAATACAATATGTATTCTGTGATGTTAAATTGATTTTAGCTATTATAGTAAGAGATGATGGTCTATCGCGGGAAAACTTGACTGTTTGCTGGATTTCAATGCACGTTCTGCTTACCAGAAGATTGCTGGCTTTTGCTTGTATGCCGAGCTGTTTCCTATTTGACAGCTATTAAGAATCCCGCTATTGTTATATTTGATGCGTGGTATTGTTCTGCAGACAGCTACGTTGTATCAGACGTAGCCTATATCATAAGTGTTGCAATTAACTACAGTGTTGCAAGGTTATGTTGGAACAAAACCTTTTCGCGATATACCATTTTCTCTAATTATAATCTGTAACATGACACTGAAATTGCCAAAAGTACTCTCTGTTTATGTGTCAAAAACAAACGAAGCTTGCATTCGAATTAGAATTGGATAGTAATAAACTGACTTCTGCTTTGTTTTAAAATTTAAAAAAAAATTGACACGGTAGGCCAAGAGTAAATGGCATTTAATGAGGAAATCAGATATTAACGGTGTTGGTTATAAATGGTTCCAAAATAACCTCAATGACAGAGAACAGTTTGCTGATTGAAACGATAGCCTAGTGTTAGCACAGCCAAGTACATGTATAGCAATAGATGTTTCATAAGCGTCAATATTATTTGTAATGTGTAGGGGCCTATTATTGATATAGGGAAACTCCCTTTAAATGGGATTTCGTATTTATTTGTGGACAATACTACAACATGTTTTTACAATTTTGATGCAGAAAAGATGAATCATTCTATGTAACATGACTTAAAAAATTTAACTGGATGTTTTTTTTTTTTTTCAATGGGTTAACGAATAATATTTAGAATAACCAAATTCACAATACTCAAAAACCAGAAAGATAAAAAACAATAACATACAATGACAGCGCTTAAGCAAGTTGGAACGGCAAAATATTGCGTTTTCTCATCGATTAAAACCTATCATAAACTAAACATAAAACATGTTAAAGCTAAAGTTACAACACACATCGAAATGATGCATAGGTTGAGGTACTCAGCTGCACCTAAACTACGTAAATATATCTGCTATTCCATGATCAGACTCTCAATTTAGATACATGTGTGTAATATAAGGATGGTGAATTAAAATCTACTCAATGAATTACAAATACTACAAAAAAAAACAGAGGCATTTCAATTCTAAATGGACATAGATATTATACTCAACAAAACAACTTAGCGAATATAAAGAAATGCTATCAATACAGGAAACAGTTGAATACCTAGTAATATTTCTGATGCATAAACAATTCAAAAGGATAACTCTTATTAACACAGTTTTTTCTCTCAGAATAATTATATTCACTATTATTAAATATAAGGGGCTGCAAACTGCATAGTACACATGAGGAAACCCTCCAAATTCGGTACAAAAGGTATTAAATTTACTCTATCAATACAATAAAATTTTTTCCCTATAATATCTATAAGGAGAATAATTTTGCTTCTGTAAAAAAAGAAATAAGAAATAACTGACATGCAAACCTGCTATAGATAGTTATTAATTCGTTTTCAAGATTCATAATTAAAATATAAAATATCTGATATAAAAGAATGTAAGGACTGATTGATACTGTAACATACCACGATATCTCGTGGAGATTACAGTATGTAAATGAGAGTCCATGTTGGAGACGTTAAGACATTTATGCACATATTAGTAATTTTAGTAACTCGGTAAAACCCTGGCATGTTATTTTAAGGTAGTAAGATTTAAGTGTATTTATTATGCTGTTGTAATGTATATTGTGTTAAGTATAATGTAAACATAA
>PNEQ01055324.1:0-23312 GCA_003012365.1 Medauroidea extradentata
CGGCGAGAGCCCTGTGCGCTGCGGGCCCAGGTTCGGGGCCAGCATGAGGGAATCCTGGAGCTGCAGCACAAGCTACAGGCTCAGCACGTCATGGCGGAGATCCTCCACACCGCCACCGTTCGCTTCCAGGAGCAAACTCTTCTCCTCCAGACATTGGTGGGGCGAGGACCTGCCTAGTCGTCTCAAGAATAATAGTGTATGGTGTATATAGTGTAAATAGTGTGTATATAGTGTTTTACTGTGTTGTGTATATAGTGTTTTATTGTGTGTATATATTAGAGTTAATAGTGTTGTGTATATAGTGTTATTAATAAATGTAATTATTTTAAAACTTAAAATTGCATGAGTTTAGAGACATTATTCGCCTGTCATAACTTTTCTTAAAGAGCATCAGATGCAACAGTCCATGTACACGCAATCAGTGATTATATAGAACACAATAACATTATAATTAATTACTATAAAAGGTTTTAAAATATGCAATAATTGAGAATGAATATCATGACGTCGGTGATACAGCAACGAAGTATTATACTGCCTAGAGGTAAGCATTAAAAAATATTGGTGATAGAGGCGAGAGTCCTGCCTATGGTACATTACACATCGCCCTTAAGCACATATGTATACAGGTGGAGTAGAATCAAGTGAGAAAAAAAATGGTGTCTCAAACCCCTGGTGGTCATTCCTAGAATTAAATTTATTATTTTTAGGGGGGAATGGGGGAAGGGGGGGTATTATTCCAAGATGGTGGATGGATGTAAAATTATTTTTAGATTTTTAGTTTTTTCTAAATTTTTGAAATTTTTTTTAATTTTGGGAAATTTTGGAAAATTTTGAAAGTGACGTAATCCAAGATGGCGGCCGGAAACAAGATGGCCGCCGGAAACAAGATGGCGGCCGCGGCTCCTCAGCCGCCAGCCGCTGTCCCAGAAGGAACCAAACCTATCTACTGTTTCCTAATTTTATTATATATCTTTGGATGTGAAGTAACAAAACCATGAGAAACCCTTAAAACTGTGAACAAAAATTTGGCAAATGAACAGGTTAAGGAAGCCGCCTGTAAAGGCGGCCGAGATATGAGCATAGGTTCGGTTGATAGAAGTTTATTCGAAAACTGATGAACGTACATGAGTAAAGCCTAGTAAAAGTCGTACGAGAGTGTTAAATAAGGCACATTGTTTCTCAAACGTTACACGTGTATACCCAGTTCAGGTACTCCAGAAATCTTTAAATATTGTTTTCTCGCATGCTAATATGGGTGTTTAACGGTCCCTTTTAGGTATGAAAATATGTGTGCAGAATTTTTAATAAAAAGATATAGGTATGTATAATATACCATTTGTTAGTAATGTTACATTATAAAGTGATAGGTTCACCACTGAATGTCTTATAGTATTGGCAAGCTATCGGCCAGAATATTGCATGACAGTTTAGTGACATGCGCCTAGACCAGAGGCGGCCAAGCTATTCATAGCTATGGCAAAAAAAACTTATTCATATCATGCCATAGGCAACCATAGATAATTTTAACGTTGACTACTTTTCATGAGCTCAAAAATATGAATTTTATCTCAGACGTCAGCACACAAATTCCACCGAGCACCGCACTGCCAGTTCACGTAAATATAAATATACGATGCCCCAAGACAGAGACAGTCATTCTGAACTGTTCATTATCCTCTCCAACACAGTCTCCGCCGTATTTAGAATAGGTGCATTACCAATTACCAAATGTTATATGGAGGGTCCAGAGCACAACTATACCAAGTCCATTAATTTTAGTTATGAGAAACACAAGCTTCAAGTGTTTTGGGCATAAACAATTCCAGGGGACAAAACTGATAAGGTATAATGTCACAATTTTATATGAGGTATAGAGTTAAATACTGATCATACTTACATTGCACACATAACGAGAAAATTTACTGAAAATGGACTTGGTCTATTTGTGCTCTGAATACTCCATACATAATTGTCAGGGAAGGTTAACAATTTTAAAATATATAGCACAAATGTTTCAGCTCTTGGTGGACCATTCAAAATGCAGTGGCATAGGGATGGACGTCCCTGGCCTAGAGGGTAAGGTGAGGCGCGATACGTGTGCTGTCTCGTCCTTCTAGGCCTGGAACACACAAAATACGTCCACCCTGGAGGAAGACGGCGCGGCAGTGCGTGCGCGGTGTGCGACCCCTGCGGCGCGGACCCTCGCGTGCCACAGTCGACGTGGGGCCGTCCCGTCCCGTCTTCCCGTGGAGCGCCCTAATTACGCCGAGATTGCTGAGCTCCCTGCACCTCCCTCTGCCTTCACGGCCCCTCGAGCCATCATCAGCGCACTGATGTACTGCACGTCCCGAGCCATCAGATGTTCGCGTCCTCCTGGGCGCAAGTCCAAGGCCACCCCATGCACGCAGGAGACATCACCAGGCCACAGAATATCTAGAAATACAGAAGTGAAATAGCCGGCAGGATGGCCAACTCAGTCACACACGCCAGCAATATGACTTCGCTAGCCAACAACACGAAGGTAACACTTACCGCCAATCAGAGCAAGGGGGCTGCCCCGCTAGCCGGCAGCCAGGCCAATAGGAAAACTGCCGTAACGTGCAGGAGCCAAACAGACAATGGGTTGAATTCAACAACCTCGGGCAGCCAATAAGCTGCGACGTTCGCCCGTATCAAATGAGCCGCCAAGTTATTTCACGTCTGTATTACTATTCAGTCTGTTACCAGGCAATACACCAGGGGTGGCCAACCTTATCAGAGATATGGTCAAGAAGTTGAACCAAATCACGAACGGGCCACCATAAATAACGTTCACAGTTACTACTTTGTATGAATTTAACATTTACGTAGTCTAATTTCTTACAGTATTATAAAAATAGTTAGTTTATAAAACATTTATTTGTACTATATTCTCAGTTCATTAACCTCTTGCAGTTAGAACTCTGTATCCAGCGTATTTAGAAAATAAGTATTGTCAAATAAGAAATTATTTAAATATTGTTTTATTGTCAATGTAAATCTCTTTGAAATATAGGTAGTACAAATGCTTCATATTTCGGCGGGCCATTCAAAATGCAATAGCGGGTCAGTATTGTGTTTGGTCCGCGGGCATAAGGTTGTCCGTCCCTGTTCTAAACTCTAAACACAGGAATAAACACAACGCTTATTTCATTTCCGATTCGTTATTGTTTCTTTGCCTAGCCCAGTACCAGCATAACCATAACTAATAGATACTTAATTTAAACTGTGAGCCAAGTCATTCTACGTCCTTTCGAACCCCCCCCCCCAACCCTTCTCTCTCTCTCTCTGTTCCCTCTCTTTCCCAATCTCTTTGAACAGAATCATATTCTGACTTTACAAACTTAAAAACTTATACATTTTTAACATTATATTCGTATACTTAGGCAATTTTCTCGGGGATATCCGTTCCCCCCGCCTTTTCATTCCAGCGCTGCTCCATACTCACCTCGTGTCACCCCTCATCATCGCTAAAGACCTAGATGTTAAGCGCTGACCAAAATCTCTCACTCACTTAGGCTGTTCGTAGAGCGTATTCTGGCTAACGCAAAATTGTTAAATTGCCACAGAAACACGACACATAGTTTGGCATTAATATTTGCTTATTTTAAGGATTTTACGCGGTTTATGTTATATATAAACATTAAATGTATTCCAGCCGGCTTCCGTTGTGTAGTAGCATAGACGGTTAAGTATTGGTCTACGGTGCGAGAGGTCTTTGGTTCGAATCCTTGCTAGGACATGGCTGCTGTGCTGTCTCTTCACCTCACGCCATCCTCATCAACTCTTGAGATCTCATAGTTGAAGTGCCATAAAATCCTCTAACATCACATAGGTCTATCTCGCAAAACGTATTTCTACGGCTTGTATCTTAATGTTCTAGAATACAAATAAGGCCAACAAATAACTTGTTACAACTAAACCCTTACAAAAATATGTGTAAATACAGGCCTATGTATGACATCTGAAAATGCGAGTCTTTAAAAAGAACAGTTTCTACCAATGTTCTAAAACTTTAAATTTAACGTATACAGTAAAATAAAGACAGATAAATATTGTAAGTAATATTTGTGAAATTTTGTAAAGTTGCTATTCGTTTTTTACGTCTACACGTTCATCGGGAACAGTATTTCACATAAAATACCACGACAAAAAAAAATCACAAGCATAATTCAATCCCAGAGCAATGTGGTTAAAAGGCAACCCCATAGCATTGGACAAGGTTGCCAAACACACACACATTTAAACGTACAAATAACTATTCCGTTCAAGAGCTTGGAACGACCGTATTGAATATTCTAGTGTGTGTCGGGTTCTCTTTTTAGAACCAATGTGACACCGACATGTCCTGTAAAAGTAAAATGTACCGCACGTGAGTCGTCAGTTTAGCAGACAATTAGGATCTGGCACAGCCGCTCTTCTCGGCACAAATCCGAGCGCGGAACGCTACCCCAGGGTTCAGAGGGGAATGACACCAACCAGAGGGAGTTTGTCGCTGGGGCGGGAAAATCCCTGCACGTGGGTCGCGACTGTCCGAATAAAAGTCGGGCAATTAACGCAGCAGTGTGTGCTACATTAACACCCGGGCCACGCAGCTCGGCCGTAATGAATCGAGCTATTTTCGGGACGATGTCGCTAATACAAATTGATCCCCGCGGCGGGCGGCAACTGCCTCCGGGCGGCACAATCGCCGGCAATCGCCGCCGGCCAAAACTGATTATCCGCCCGGGTAGGCCCCTCCGTGCAATAAGCGGCTATACGGCGCGACAACATCGTCTACGAGAAGCGGTGGTTGTTTGCTCAGGCCACCGAGCCGTTATAGTCGGTTCGAAATAAAGTGAGCACTCAAAAAAGCCCTGCTAATCTTCTATTTTCAGCCAATATGTATCTTTCCGCGCTTAAGGCCTTGTTACGAAGTTTTGCAGTGATTTCGAAAATATTTTTTTTATTGATACCTAATACTCATATCAAAATTTCGCTGCACAGTTTTGACACTTATATGTTATAATATGTAGCTGAATTTTTTTGTAGAATTATACTCGACGGTTTTTTAGATTTCATTACCCAAAGTACTACGTTTTTCGTCGTGAAAATAAGAAAAAATGATGGAAATTATTTTTTTGCTGGCGAATGGTACATTATTTTAAAAAATGCTTCCACAGTATTGTGCATCGTGTGATTGCACGTTGACTCAAATTTTTTCAAAGATTTTGGATAAAAAAATATTTGAGTTATTGGCACCAGTCTGAAAAAAAAAAAAAAAACTCGGGAACAAGCCCTTAACGGCTGACGCCGGGAAATACATCTCTCTGCACACGTCACTTGATGTTTGCGCGTGTTAGATAAACTGTGCAGTCAGTATGAATCGATACAGTTTGATTTTAAAAATAGTTTATTAATTATATAAAATACAATTACGTCGATTTCGGTTGATTTTGTTCCATTGTCGTTGCATTTAAATAGGAAAATACGTGGAACCACATTGCGTTATTTGGCTGCCAACCATATAAGAAGTAAGGTAACTATAGTTAATGTTGAATTATATGCAGTAACAGCTAGTGATAATTTTCGAAGGTTAAATTTTTAGTGCTCACTTAATCCCGAACGACATATACAATTTTTCTCTCTCGAAAATTGCTTAGCGTGCGCAACTAACGTCTGGTTAGGAATATGTCAAAGAACGTTACACGTGTGTTTACCCATTTCAGCTCCTCCATTTATCTCTAGTTTATTTTCTAGCTGCCGAAATTAACCAAAATATGTGTTTCTGTGGTCCTTGTTAAGGTCCTTATCTAGGTAGGCTGCGTTGGTGTGAGGCACAAAACCGACTTAGTGTTAAGAGTGACGTCGGTCGGCGTATGTAATGCATTATCATCACTACACGCAAACCCCGCAACTGGCGCGCAGAGCTTTACTATTTTTCATTTGCCTATGAGACTTAAATCGATGACTGTATTATATTATTTGCGATACTTATGGTTAAAATTCCAGCTCTTATTTCTATTATTGTGTTTGTCGAATACTGTTGGAATTTTCCTAGATACTACAATTTAAAAAGCTGTTTTTAGCCAGTCTTGAAAATCGTGTTTCATATAAGCGATCCTAATTTTTAAACTGATAGAAACATTGTTTGAAATGTGTTTTATTTTCATAGATGTACAAACGTAATGGGCGTTAAGTTGTTTCTTCTAAATATGATTACTAGTAACTCACTGCAGTGCATTTCAAGCGCAGGTAGATAGGAACCTTGAGCATGCAATTTTTGGTGCGGCGTCTTTTTTAAAGACATAGGAATGCACGATACACCTCTATCTTTAATAATAGATCATAAAATGAGAGGGTCAACAAATGCCTCATAGAGACACGTTGTCAGCGAGAAGACAGCACTTCAGTTCGTTCAATGATGTGCGCATAGAGGTCAAGGTGAGGCGTAATGCGCATGCTGTCCAGTCCTTATCGCTTCCGCAAGTCTACGTCTCAAACGCGCAAAACATGTTCACTCAGGTGGCCACCTAAGGCCATACGTAGTTTTTCACATTGGAGCACTTTCTTAACGGAATGCTTTGAAGAAACATACAAGCACCCAAACAGTGCTCAATTTGTAAACTAATGCGCCGTTCGTTCGCAATATATATATATATATATATTTCTTGATTTTGGCTTATTTTATAGCAAAATTGGTGATAATTTGGGTGCAAAATCTGAAAAACTGAGGTTTATTGCTACAAAAATTGTGTAAGAATTATGCTGTATTTGTTACAATTGTACATATGGATTCTTTGATATGAACATTATCTTATTTTCGAGTAAATATTTTCAAAGTCACTGTAAAACTACCAGACGGGCATTGCTGCATGTAAAACAGTAAATTGTTACACTGCACATGGTGCCTGGTAGAGAACTACTTCGGTTAACTGCTTGAAGTTGTGTCTCCTGACAACTACACTGGTGCGTGCAACTACAAACATGAATTATTGATATAACGCATGAAGCATGTGCGAGGATTTTAGATGTCTACGCACTGTTTCAGAACGCCCGCTTCGTGAATGAGTTTTTAACAACGAGGTATTAAGAGCCGATGAGGGTGAAGTGAGGTGAAGGGACAACCCAACCGCCATTTCCGAGCTAGGATTCGAACCCAGGACCCCTCACACCGTAAACCTGCGCCTAACCGAATACACTACGGAGGCCGGCCGCCTGCTTCAGAAAATGTGATTCATGACACACCATAATTACTGATGAAGATAATTAAGATAGTCTGATCTATCAACAGCTGCCTGAGTGAAACGATGTTCAGTGACTAAACGTTTCATTTTTGTAACAAATCTATTTTCAAGTTATTTTACAAACTTCACGGATAAATTACTAGTTTACTACTTTTTTAACAGTTTCTGTAAGGAAAAATGTTTTAAGGATATTAACTTTAAAATAATAACACAGTGATAGTCTGAATTAAATATGAATTGCGACGAATTTTCGAGTAAATATATTAAGTTATTTAATATTCCGCAGTTTTTATTTGCTCTCCAACAGATTTTCAGTCGCAGAGCCTGTATTAATGAAATTATCTCAGAAGTCGCCAGCACGAATGACCTCGGAAAACCATGGAAAATGATAATTAGGAAGGAAAGTCGGGAATTACACGCGACTCGCCCTCGGTTTTTTTTTTTTTTTGCTCTCATTCTCTGAAATTATTTACGTAACATAACAACTGACAAACACATGCGAATTAAGAAAAATATTTCAAAGAGTTTTTTTCTAAATAAATTAAAAACCAAATAACGCGATTACAGTATAATTGTATTGGATCAATGTTCTACCAATCTATTGCAAACCAAGTTACGTTATGTCCATCGCTGGATAGTCTTATTTCTTGAATACATCTACCGATATTATTTTTAACACTTCAACAAGGAGAAGACTAGAGACAAATCTGGTCGTATTTAGATTCGATGCGCCAAACAGTAAGGGCACTGCAATTGTAAAACAAACGACGTCAGCACACGCTTCTGGGAAGTCAAAGGTGATGTAAACTCGATCTTGGACATTCCGTTCAGGAACAAAAGCAATTGGACAGCAGAACTCTTCAACGTACTGCCGAGAACTCAATGATAAGGATGATCCCCCCTGTAACCCTTCCAACGGAAAATTTCTGTTATAAACGATTGCTCCTCGGATAATTACGTCGCCTCTTAAAATGAATGAGCGACGCTGAAAAATGAGGCAGAAGTTTTCAAATAAATGTGCAATTCATTTATCAAAGACAATGTGTCACTAGTTTATAGCATTATATAGTCATGTTTGCTGAAATCTTCACAAAATGTTTGAAAACATTGATGTGGGCTATAAACCATGGAACTATAGTCAGGAAATGGCTTGTTGTGACGTAGTTTTAAGCCGTTGTATTGGGCGTCTCATCATGACGCTGAGACTGTTTTTGGGGTTAAGGGCACTTGTGTTGATGTACTTCTAAATAATAAAGAAATTTGTGAAATTAATGCAAATAAGCTATTTAACACGCGAAATGCATTGATTAACCAATTGCTTCGGCCAGGTGCTTGATTGTTAACGTAACTCATTGCGATGTGTTAACGAACATGGGTCGCCAAGATGCAACGTCCAAAACGGCGGTTCAAGGATCTTCAAATCAATTCCATTGGCATAAAAACACTATGATAAAAGGTGCTCTTATAAACTGCAACATGCTGGACACTGAAAATGAAAACGACCGTCTCTGTTTACGCCCGACAGTCAAAAGTGTTCAATCTCGTCCAGTTCCGGCGGTGTCTTTTGGATGCGGTCCCACTACTTTAAGGGCATTTTCATTTGTTTACTGGCTCGAACAGAATCTGACAGTGTGGACAGAACAGCCTAAATGACAAGCAGCTTGACTTGCTACAACACACACTGCTCCTAGCATTAATAATACCAGCCAGTTGTTGGTACGATTGTCTCGTCTCTCGTGCTTCTTACCCGCGTGTCTGCCGCTCGTTAATCACGCCTATCACAACACACGTGTGTTCTGAGGACTGTTTGTGGACCGTTACATGAGGCGCGATGGTAACACACTCCACCAGACCTAAAATTACCGCACTAAAATTTAGATGTTATCATTCACCGATCGGCTTGTTTACTTTCCTAGTTACCACATCATTTTGTAGGATGAACAAATGTTTTTAATGGTAAATTACTCTTATTAACGAATGCATTAAGTCACATGTTTTTAGTGCTGTTTGCTGCTTATTATCATCCAGGTTTGCAGTGTATTTTATTCAACGGTTCGATTGCAATAGCACACACATGTACGTGAACAAATCACAGAGAAAAAGGTTTGGTTGATTCAACCGTATATATGTTTGTATATGGCCAAACAAGCGCGTAAGATCTGAACCAGCCAAATATTTGGTTGCTTGGTAGGATGGTTTAGTCCAGTTAAATATACATTTTGTTGGGACAACAACGCCAATACTTGACGCGTTTCATATGTTGCTCAGCCAACAAAACTTTTGTTGAATCAAATACATACTTATTTGGCCATATACAAACTTATATACGATTGAATCAACCAAACCTTTTTCTCTGAGAAGCCTGCTGCTACAGTTATAAACGTATGTGAGATGTCATACTATTCAGGCTATAATTAGACACACTGGGAAATCGCTGAAAAAACTGACCATTAAGCTCCAGTGTACTTACTGTGTATAACATTGAAGGTTTTGTATCTATATTTGTGACCATTTATTTGAAGCATTATTTCTTCCTTCAACATGCCCAATTACAACATCACAACTTTAACACAGAACTTAAAGTGATTTGTCCCAAAATTATCCACACGTGTCACAAACTGAATCATTGTATAATAAATAGTGAGGAGCCGCGGTTGGCGCAGTGGCCACAGCACTCACCTCCTACCAAGACGACCCTAGTTTGAATCCTGGCGGGGTCGGTCCCCGGATCTTCGTATGCTGGTCAGCGGGTTTTCTCGGTGATCTCGCGTTTCCTCTGCCCCTTCATTCCGGCGCTGTTCCGTACATCAATATCAACCCTCGCCAGCGCTAAAGAGCTAGATGTAAAGTGCTAGCCAAAATCTTTTAAATCTATAATAGTAAGATAAATATAATACTGATTATTGGACAGTATGTTGACTTAAAATATTTTCACAATTTTCCACGATATGTTGCTGTAATGATAGCGGTGATACATATGTGCAACCATATCCTGGGAAACTATATATTAAGGACGAGCCTGTATTCATTGAATAAGTTACGTATCAACAACAGCGTGTGTTACATCACAACAATCCCGGTACAAGGACACAAGCTTATTCTTCGAGTGCAGCGTTGAAGACCACAGGAACACGTAGGGCAAGTTACTAAACACTGCGACGGAGAACTGAGTCAGGAGAACTTTAAAACATGCCACAACATACTTCCGCCTGTAGATGCGGACAAGTTTAGAATACATCGTGAGTATTTAAGTTAAAGAGGTATGAAAGGCGGAGACGGGGTTGTCTGTCGCCATGTGACCACCAGGACGACATGATGCTGCCCGGGGTCCTCACCTACCATGCTCGACCGTCGTAACCACTTACATACACAACCAGCCGACTTGGGGTCAACACGAGGTGAGGGACGACAAACAGTAACTGGACTTCAAAATAATTCACTGTGGCTAAGGGGCATGGAAAGGTGCGGTGTCGAGCGGATGACTGGAATACTTAATCGTCAATAAAATCTGAACTACACATCAACATTTGATGAGATTTTTGCAGAGTACATATTTTATCTGCGGACGTTTATGTATATAGCACTATGCGGTAGTATGCTTTACTTTCGAATAAAAAATCAAAAACTGTTTTTAGAAAAATATGGGCTTGAAACCACAAAATCTACAAAAATAGAAAACTGTAATTTTTATAATTGCTAACATGAAAATCTCTGCGCGAGAGGTTTACGGATGTTAAAATTATTTTCAAATGTAAACGCGAGTATTTTTGAAAATCGGTTAATATAGAAACCTAGATATTATCGATTATAAAAATTACCGTTTTACATTTTGTGTAGATTTTGTGGTTTCAAGCCCTTATTTTTCTAAAAGCAGTTTTTAATTATTTACTAAAAAGTAAACATAATACCGCATAGTACTATATAAATAAACGTCTGCTGATAAAATATCTACTCAGCAAAATTAATCTCATGGCATTTTGATGAGTATTCCTGTCGTCCGCTCGATATCGTGTCTTTCCATACTCCGTAAGGAATTAATCAAAGCTCCTCCGCATATAATCGTTGATGTAATGGATGCGTACTTGCCAGCAGATAATTATGAATTAAATACTTTTATAAACGATGAATTTTTATTCAAATAATATAACCATTGTTATAATAGAATAGAATAAACCCCTTATAATGCTACGGAATTATTTCTAACATAATATAACGTAATTTTTTTTTAATACCCTCTCTTTTCCCCAGGGACTCGGGCATCTATTGTAAAAATCAGGCAAACCTGCACCGTCTACAGTGTTGTCAATATTTCACTGGAATACTTATTCGTCACCAGTAGCTGTTCATTTATACATTTATTTTCTGGGCGCTAGAACCTTTTCATACTGAGACAAGTGTGACGATCACCGTTTACGGTCACAGGACTCATAAATTCGTTTGGAGCGTTCACACCGAGGCACCGTAATGCATAGAGTACAGTAGTGACATGTACAGATCCTGACTCACGCCGTCAGTAACGAATAGTGATTACTATTCCTGCTGCAAGCACCTTTCTAGATGTTCACTTTTATTTCAGTGCTCGCACCGAAACAACGATCACAGACAAAACACTGCAGCATCTCTATCTTTGTGCTGTAATTTATTCTATCGAAGATCGCCCGATCACAGCGACATACTCTTTACTCTCGCACTGGGTTTAGCCAGCGCTTATAAGAGAGCCCACGATTTTTTATGATAAGAATTCTGCAACAGTTTGTTTGAATGCGTTACGTATACATCTGCAGGTCTGCTTCTTGATTACTGGCAGAATGTATAGTTGCACAGGCGTGGCTCATTTGACTTGTGCCAACCAGAACAAGGCTATTGAGACACCTCACGTCTGTAATTAGCGGGTAAAACCCCGAGACGCTGAGAATTTAAAACATCCAATCACTGACCACGAAGCAGAGCTGCATATGTGCACATAGGCCTAAGGCATTGAAACAAATTGTTGCAGAATTCTTTTCACCATAAAATCGTGGGCTCTACTTATAAGACTTGAACGCTTGTGAGGAATATATGAGAAGAGTACTGAGAAACGGAAGAATGGGTAAACGTGAGTGCCTCTACAAAACTCGCCGGCGAACGGCAAGTTCACCACATTTTCCACATGCGAAAATGGGGACGACGCCACCGGTAATCGAACCCAGATCGCTATGTAAAGGGCAGAGTTGGGAGGAGAGGGTGATAGACAGACCACTACACCACCGTATTCGCTGAATCTAAGCATGTACCTTATTAGAAGCCCTACTTATCGTTTGGTAAAATAAAATTAGAATTTTTTGAGTTTAATCTTAATGGAATATAAAGTAATGATTTAGTACAAGTAGTACGAATTGGAGGAATCTTTTCGATGGCTCGTGGCTTCGGTGCCGGTGCCTTGTCGGCCATCTTGGTTTTTCTCTCTACATTTTCCCTTTTCCCTCAAAATTGGCTAATTTTCACTCAAAATTTCCCTTTTTTCCTTCAAAATCTCTCAAATTTCCTTCCAACCACCGCGTCACGCACCCCGAATCGGCGATGACCCCCGGCTGCTTAAAGGCGCAGCTACAGCAACTTCCATCGCCGTATTTTTAGTTTTATAATTGTAACATACTTTTTTCTTATTTGTGATTAAATTTTGCTTTTACAGAATTTTTTTATCTCGCATAGTTTATGCGTACCGTAAACTGGGGCTACTTTGGCCCATTTTGAGGTAACTTTGTCCCAATCAAAATATAAGCTTTGGACTAATTTAGTTAATATACAGATAATCAGTGTATGGTACTTAAAATATACTATTAATCCAGTTAGATAAAATTTGAAATGTTCTTCACTCAACGACATAACCACTGAAATTTTGAGTGGGACAAAGTTACCCCCAGGGCCAATGATACCCCAGTTTACGTTAAGGATTCGTTAAAGTCAAAAATTGGCAGTTTTGTCTCAAACCGTCTTCTTCGTGTTGGTTTTTTTTTTCAAGACAGTAAATACCTACTACTGTGTTGGATTAACTAATTATGCAATTAACGAAATTCTGGTTACTTTACTTTTTAGTCGAAACCTTATATTTCTTGCTTTTTTTAAATTGGCTATCACGGCAACAAGAGAGCATGGCTTTAATATCTAGGTCTTTAACGCTGGTGAGGGGTGACATGTGTGTGTGTGGAGCGGCATTGGAATAAGGGGGCGGGGATGACGGGAGTTCCCGAGAAAACCCGCCGACCAGCAGCATCGTCCGGCACGATTCCCGCTTGCGAAAATCCGGGGACCGACCTCACCGGGAATCGAACCCGGATCGCCTTGGTGGGAGGCGAATGGTAGACCATTCGGCCACTGCAGCCACTGTCGCATTGTTGTATTGTGTCATATTGTAAGTAATAGTAATTCTCGTCTGAGGGCACAAAAATAGTGTTAATGGATGTTTCTGAGCATTAATGAAACCACACTATAAAAAAAATGGAAATATATGTTTTGCCAACATATTTAAAAATGCCTCGTTCTTTACAAACATATACGAATATTTACTGTAAATAGGTAATATCAAATATTATTTGGTTGGCACAATTAAGCTGCAGTTAGTTTCCTCAGTGTGTATTTGTGGCAACAAACAGAATTGTCACCTAAAATTTAAGTTGCATTTTCTCTTAAACAAATGCGGTATGGTTAGCGCAAACACTTGTAATCAAACATTTCATTCGGTTCATCCAAATATATAATTGTTTCACAATTAACGAACAAAATGTTTGTTTGAGTGAAAAAAATCTTGTTTCATGTTAACGTGCATTTGCCTAACCAAACCATTTATTTAAATTTGAATCGATGACGTGAAAGAAATATTTGGTGTTTGTTAGTGGTCAAGATGTCGGGACACTCGGGCAGCTAATTTGTTTTAATTTCGTCGATAGAAAAATAAAAGCTTTCTAGAAAAAAAATATATACACACGTGTGTGTCTACAAAAAGAAACATTACCTTAGAATAACTAACAAAGTAAACTTCGACGGTAAATAATAATAACCTGCATTGTTGCAGCATGGACCAAAACATCCTATGCAAAATTGTAAGTATTTAAAATCGAACGTTCAGCAAGCAATAAAGTACGTTATATTAGCAATATTTTTGCTGAGATGTATTTCATTAATGGGTGTTTAGAGTTAAATGTTTAATGAACCCACTTTTTTACTATCGATTTTTAGCAGGTAATCAGAAATGTATCGTTAAAAATATTTTCATGTCGGGCTAAAATTTATGTAATTTTAATCCAATGTTCTGATTCCAAAACTGCTTAAATAGCACCAATTTTCACCCTAAAATCAAAATTTTCCCGGGGGAATGCCCCCGGACACCCCGCCCTAGTACGAGGTGTAAGTGAACACCCCCCAAAAATAAACCCTGGCTACGCCCCTGCTGCTCGGTACATTGTTCAACAAACCTGCGTGAAGGGTTACTTTTTGTTCATATGTTACTATTTCGTCTCAGAACTATAAAAAACACGTGCAATATTTCCTCGCTAGTGTTCTGTATTTAGCGAGAAGTCACACAACTTCAGATTCAACGTGTATTATAGTAATTTTTAAAATGTTATAATACTCTAATAATCATTACTAGACAAACACAGACAAAACACGTGTATTCTGACAGTGATATTTCGCACGACGGTTTGCTGTCACCGTGAATATTTGAAAATGCTGTTGCTCAAATACGTGTGTGCATTTCTGTTTAAAATTTATCTTCAGAGACAACAATATATGTTTTACCTTCTTTATTTTTTTATAATAAACATCAGTTAAATGGTATGTATGATCATTGCAGATACTTTTTTCAGTAACCAACACTAACATTTATTCCCCCCCCCCCCTTTTTCAAGTTTGACACATTCTTCTGTTGAAAGGTCTCTTCCACGAACTCTCAGTAAAATGTTGTATTGGTGCCTCTCAGAGTATACACGCCATGTCGATGATGCTTTGAACGCCTCTGCAAGAGCTCCCAGCGGTCCGTGGAGCTCTTTTGCCAAGTCGCCGGCAACTTCCATCAAAGCGGGCGAGCTGCTATCAAGTTCAACCCGCAGCGCGTTCGGCGGGAAGGAAAAGTCGGAAACTGCGTGACCTATTCGCAAAACTTCCGAAGGCTCCCGTCGGGGAAAGGAGCGAAGGGCGAAGGATTGGGGGGGGGGGGGACGTGGGTATTTCTGCTGGCGCCAACAAGCAGCGTAACAATGCCTATTGTTGCTGCCTCGCAACAATGGCGCGCACATCCAGCTCGCTACCATTGTTGCCGGCAGCACATCTCTCTCCTCCCCTCTCCTCCAAACAATCGACGATTGTGTGCGATCCAACCACACACACCCTCTCCCTCGTATCCCGCAAGTTCGATACAGGGATTCCAGAGACAGGCCAGTTAAGCCATTGCTCACTTACCTCTTACATCCCCTCCTTACACGAACTGTATTTGCTTCCAATTTTTGTAACTCCCGAACATGTCATGCTGAGAGAAAAAGAGGTAGAATGAACTCTTGGCTTTTACAGTTGCCTACACTAAGTTTCATTGGCGACGGAACGATTTTTAAAATCATCTAAGGATTCTCATCATTAAACTTTCAACGATTCATAACTTGACTTATTCTACGTCTCATCGAACTTTTATTTCGATGTCAATATCGGGAGCCACGCCTTCACTTATATAGGGGTGTCGTCAAACTGCTTTACCCCAGAAAACTGTTTAAAAGGGTCAATCATTATACATGTCCATCTTGAAGACGGGAAAAAATCACTTACCATAAATTTTAATTTTATCTCAAAAACATTTTAAATTGTATCGTAAAAATTAAAATCTTCCGCACACGACCTTAAGGGCTTGGGCCCGAGTTTCTCGGCTTACGAGAGAATTATTTTTTTTTAAATCCAAACAAGAGTCGATATCGTAAAATTGCTTCGTAACTTTGTTGCGAATTGGTTTTACTATGCAATGTAATTTTTCGAGACAAACTGTATGATGAGTACAGCTAATTTATCAATTAAAAGGAAATTTCGTTAATTTACTAATTAGCAACTATTTTGCAGTCTTCTGATTTGACAAAATTAGAGTATGCAGTTTAAAAAATGTCATAACAAAGTTACGAAGCGATTTTACGATATCGGCTTCCATTTATGTTTAAAAAAATAATTGACATTAAATGCGAAGAAACTCGGGCCCATGCCCTTAAGGCTTTTTTTGTTTACGTATTGTCTAGTTTTAAAAAAAATTTAATGTATGATCTAAAATGTTAACTAAAGAATACTCAGCATAAAATAAAATGCAAATATGTATCAATACACACCGTATAGCCTTTTTTTTACATTACATCATAATTTAAATAACAACATACCACTGTAAGTTAACCGATTACAATCCTAGTGAACATGTTGTATCCGCAAGCACATCACGTACCGTAGACAAGATCCGGCAACATGGCAAGCGCTGGTTTGAAGGTAAACATCCTTTGTCACGCAATAGGTCCATTAAACTAAGTTGATAGGTGTCGGGAGAAGAATAGAGGTGATCAAGCGAGGTCAATTCCTCACCACAATTCCACCCAAGACGCTTCCAAAGGGAAATCAATATCTACAGTTGTGTTACTATCTCAAAGTAAGTTATGCAGTCCTTAGAGGCTTGTCTTCCTCACAACCTGTGCTGAAACTAGGCGAATTGAATAGGAATTCTAAGCAAAGCGGGGCTCCAGTGTTCATATCTCACTACTTATGGAGCCTAAATAAACTCTCTACAGGCACTGCAACACAAAAAAGAAATATACAGAATAAGTTTGAATTCAACCGACAAACTTTGTGGGGCAAGTCTTTAATAAAGTCTTTAATAAAAAATAACGTAGGGTTTACATGTAGCAGTTTGGCCGAAAGAGCAAAATAAGGAAGTAACGGCCGTATGAAAATGGATGTGCATAATTGATTGTAATAAAACTATCGAAAACAGCTGCATATACAGTAAAAAAGAACATACGGATATGTCTTGGAATATAAGAAGATTAGTTTGTACGTGGTATTGCGATGATATGCCGGCATTCGCAAACGCAACGTTGTATCGTGGTTTCATGACGCGTTTATGAAAGAATGTGAGTGTAAAACAAAAAAAAAAAAGTCACCTTAATAAAACACACAGTGACAGGTGTATTTGAGGGTAGATAGGTAAAGTCAAGAGATTTAGGTCAGCACTTATCAATGTATTCAGCGCTGGTGAGGCGTAACATGACCATGGTGTACCTGAAAAATAGTAGTATTGTAATGAAGATTTCGTTTCGTACAACTGTAAAAGTGCATACAATAAATACACCGTTTAATTAACAAATAAATAGTATCGTAATACTTATGAACCTTCCACATCTATTTATTTACGTTTAGTTTATTGCACTATCAGAGTTTATTTGCATGTACATTTTTGCATTAAAAATTGGACTAGCTATGTTTACAAAACATAATTAACTTTATTTCTTATTTTATATTCAGGAATTGGTCACGAATTAAAAAAAACTTCATTATCTGTATTTGTAGTCACAAATTGGTGAAACTGTTCAGGATGTATCTGTAATACATGGCTTAAATACTGCTGTTGAAGCTTTGGCTGAGTGTTGAAATGTACAAAATTAAAAGAGGGAATTTCTTACTGACAGTGCTTGCGAAGTATGTTAGCATGTTTTAATAAGACTTAACTGGATTTTAAAAACAAATATTCACTCATAGGTAGGGATGGGAAAATTTCGTGAATTCAATGACTGTACGTTTGAATAAAATATCCTATACATACTCAAGCCCCGACCATTTGTCCACTAGCTGCTACTCAGTGGAACAGCAGACAAGGAACGAATAAACGGGGCTTGAGTATGCAATGCATTGGATATTTGATTCTAATACGCAGGCCATTGAACTCACGAAATTTTCCTATCTCTACTCATAACGCTTAGGTATATCTCAGTGTTAATTTACTAGAGCTACATAAATTTTGCCAAATGTACCAGAATTCTGCTGACGTGCATAAATACTTTATTATTTTGGTGCACAAAAATACTTCTAACAATTTTATAAACTGCCTCGAAAAATAATTTCGATACTGCAGCAAAATTCTGTTTCTAATATATTAATTTAGTTTGCTCAATATGTGCCACTTGGCAACACTGAATGTCAATAGAAATCGAACGATATTGGGTGGTGACTAAGGTAGTACTTCAAGAATGAATTAATGTAACACATGTCTGATCGTGATACATTTTGCTGTAATTATTAACCGACGCTCTGTTGCTCCAAGAAATGTGTTGTATTGCAATATTGTAATTGTTAAAGATATAACTGTATTTTAACTTTAAAATATCATTTCGTATTTGTATTACTAGTAAATGTCCTGCAATATAGGAATCCTTAGAAATAATAACTAAACATGATTTTGTAAGTGTAACATTTTTCATAACCTTCCGCTGATAAATTTAGAACGTCAAAGCTGCTCTCAGAAATCAATGTCAGGTTAAATTTTTAGTATCATTTCACTATGTATAAGTCAAGAATCGTATTCTGAATCAAGTAACTTAATGGAAGTCATACTAAAGGGTGGTAAAATAAATGAGGATGCATCCTTGGATGGTTTCAGAGGGAAGATAATTCCACTAATGAAAATGGCCACGGCATTGTGCGCCCCAGATGTAAACTAATCCTAGAGTCACAAATGAAGATGGTGACATTCATTAAACTATTGCCCTGGAGGCTTTATATGGCTCCGAGAGAGAGAGAGAGAGAGAGAGAAAGCGGGAGAGAAGATGGAATCTTGCCGTAGACACAAATGCTTTCGGAAAATGCTCGCCTGGTTACGGCGCACTCACGCCGGGCACTTGGAAGCTCCTGCGTCGCGTCGGCATAACGGCGTCGTAATTAATAACTGCTCCACGGATGGCGCGGGCGAGAGGAAGGTGGAGGGGAATCGATGATGTGGTCGGGGCTTTCTGCGTCCCCGCCCCGGAACATCAAACTACTGGTAAATAAAACCGACAGGGCGCATAGCGAAGGGTGGGAGGACAAAGGAGTAGGGGGTCGTCGCAGACGCCGTTAGGCACCCGACGTCTCAACGGTCTCCTCTTCATAGTCCAATTACGTACCAGAGCGGTCCCAGCTCTTTCGCTCTGCGGGACGGTTTTACACCTGCGGCTCGCAACACCGTGCGCAGATGGCCGCCGCGCCGGGCGGCTCACGGCAATGACCCCCGCAGGAGGGGAAGGCGATACTGCCGTCTAAGTGTTCCCTCCAAGAGCCCGACCCGGCCCCAGGGAACCTTTTACCATAACAACTGATCATTTCGACTCATGCCGACAGCACAGCACAGCACTTCGCCCTTACAGCTATCGCATTAGAGCAATACTACAATACTACCAATTTGCTGAGGCAATGCACGGGGTGGTGATCTCTCTGAAAGCTCGGCGCTTGCCCTGGGCACGGCTTTAGTGTATGTATTATTTGCTTCAGAGGGACACTGAGTTAATTCTTAGAACAGCAAAAATAAATATATGTTTGGGCAATAGTACTATACGTCGGTATCACCGCGATAAGAAGTGACAAGGTTTTATTCACGTAACATTATTCGTTAAGTAATCAAACCTTGAAGGCGTTTTGATATGCGCTACGCTAGTTGGCGTAGAGGTAAACGACTCGATAGGCACAATGGAGAACCAGCATTAGATTCCTGCTCCAAACATTCCCGTTCATCGTGGTTTCCCGAAAACGTAACAGGCCGTGTGGTGGCATTGCTCTCTATCACAGGCCATTGCTAATTCTTTCCCGGTTTCTGTCAGCCAAGTCAGGTCTCTAATGACCTCAGGGGCTGCGGTGGCCGATACGTCAGGCAATCCGGGTTCGATTCCCGACCGGGTCGGTCCCCGGATTTTCGCATGTGGTAATCGTGCCGGATGATGCCCCTGGTCGGTGGGTTTTCTTGTGAATCTCTCGTATTCCCCTCCCTTTCATTCCAGCGCTGCTCCATGCATCATGTCACCCCCCACCAACGCTAAAGACCTAAATGTTAAGCGCTGACCAAAATCTCCTCACTTCACTTTTAATGCCCTTTTTATTGACTACACTACACTTCATAACGACGGTAGACATAGTTTCCTTCAATTCCTTTACGCCTGGCGTGTAGGTATCCCTCGATGCACGCAACAATAACTTGCTATCTACGTCCCAGGAGAATGTCTGTTATGCAGGCGTGTTTCCTCACACTGCTACACGAGGTCTCAGACGAGTGATAACACTCGGAGGTAAGACAATAAACCTACCTTGGCTACGCTACGCCACGTTGCCACCTTCAGAACGAGGTGGATAAAGCGGTAGTCTCGCATTCGCGAGGACTCGTCGATTCAGCGATACTGGTAACAGTGTTCCGAAACCACTCCAGGCTAATGTTGAGATGGTTCTTTACACGATGCTAAGGCTCATTCCTTCCTCGTTTCTGTATAACCCGAGCAATTGGCTTCGTCTCAGATGACCTCGTTGTCGACGAGACGTTAAGTACTACTTAAACTTACGCCAACGTGTGTCGCGCTAACTATATAAACTTCTTTCAAACTGCGGACTGGAGAACTTAATAGCATGCTCTAACCACAGGAGAACTATCTTCAAGAAGCTGACAGTCATCAGCAATCTGAATTTGTTGTGAGCAGCAAATTTATAGCACAACACACTAGCACAGCGAGATTCTGCTTACTGATCTATGACGTACGGCACTTGCGAAGCTCTACCTCTCTCATAACGTAAAGACGCATTGAAACTCAATTGAACAGACATTCAATGCCTGCCAATGTGTTCACTTAAAGGAACAACTCGACAAATCAGTAGAGTTACTAAAAATATTCCGTTCTTTTAGCAGGCAATAACCTGGTAATTCGCCCGAAATGCCTTTCGCTAGAGCTATCAGTTTGTGGGGAAAAGATTTTTGTACCATTTTGTTTATCAATTCCTTACGTGCACATCGGCAGCTCTGCTCCATTGTTATCGGCAGCACATCTTTGTTCAGACACATCTCTCATCTGACTGCACCAATCAAAATAAAGTTATTGTGACACAACACGTCTGTTGATTTGCCCGTAAAACCCCAAGACAAATGAGAGTTAAAACATCCAATCACTGATCGTGAAGCAGAGCTGCAGAAGTGCGCAAAATTCTTTGAAACCAAATTGTACAGTCTTTTCGCCAAAAAATCATGGCTCTATTTAAAGCTTTCCGGAATCAAACAACGCAAATGCAGGTTGGTTTCTCCTTACTGGCCATTACATTTCTTTCCAAATTTTCTACATAGTTTCTCCTCCAATGACTTCACCGGTCTACTATACTGATCCTATTCCAAAGACGCAATCTCCGAGAACGTGCATACGCTATATTGCGACTGAATACGTCGGTTGTAAAAAGGGAAAAATAATAGTACAGCAAGAAGTAATTTATTTTAAATTTTGCGTTGATTGTGTTCCTCCGAAACACAACGCGCATGTAAACAGATCGTCAACTAAAAGTTTTAAGTTTGACTATTTTTTTCTTTTGTGTTCTGTGTTTTTCAGGAAGTTTCATCGGCAAGCAGAACATATTTGTTAGCAACTTCAACAGATGTTATTACTATGACGTTCTTCATCTCTTGGTATGTTGCTTTTAGTGGAAGCTCTAGTTACACATGTTCATAGCAACACTGATTGAATTTTGCTAATGAGAAATTTCAACAGTGTTTAGAGCGTTCTGCGAACATAAACGTAAGCACATTCCCAGTCATTCGAAGCTACTTATTGAGAAGAGTGCATTTTCATTAACTCCGGAGCCGTAAACTTTCGTGGAAAACTCATTAAAGTACCAGTGTAAAATTATCCTTTGAACAGGCGTAAAACACGTTCACAGGGTGGAGCAGGAAGAGAAAAGGAAATAGAGAATTTAATTTTCGTACTCAATTAGGCGACGCCCTTTTCCGTGTCAAAATGTACGAAAGGTTATCAGTTTTCCATTTCCTCTAGCACGGTTCATTTAAACGCTGCTGCTGTTTACATAAATCTAGCTTAGCTAAATTAGATAATAACCTTTCTTATAACTTCATAAAATACTATTATTTTTATACTGATGCAATTCATTTTTCTCTGGAAGCAAGGAAAGATAAGTGACAAGTTAAGTTACTACTATGGCATTGAAAGCAAAAGTGTGAGAAATACTGGTATTTTAAATAGTGGTAAACTTTCAATCATATAAAAATCACTTTTCACGTTTTTGCGTGTTTGTAGGTCCCCAAAATATAAACTAACAAAAAATATATTGATGCCAGTTTGTTATATTATAGACAAAATTTTTATCTGAAAACAAGACAAGTGAAAAAAAAAAATTATCGGTACAGTCATATCCGTCAAAATAATCAACCCGTATATCGTTTTACTTGCCCGGATATCTTAAACCTCGCAAATCAGAAATTGTATTGCTAGAATATCTTCAACAACACGTATTTTGTCCGACGTAACATACTTAGTATATTATGCTCACATAACGCATACTAATAAGATAAATAAATAAAACCCACCTCTTATATCATTAAGGGGTATGTAAAGGTACGATGTCGAGCGGGTGACTGGATCACTCAATAGTCAATAAAATCTGAACTACTCATCAAATTTCGATGAGATTATTTGCCGAGTAGATATTTTATCAGCTGACGTTTATATATATATATATATAACATTTTGAGGAAGTACGCTTTACTTTCGAGTAAAAAAAAATTAAAAACGGTTTTTAGAAAAATAAGGGCTTGAAACCACAAAATTTACAAAAATGGGAAACTGTAATTTTTATAATTTTTAATACGATAATGTCTGGACCTCTATAATAATAGAATTTCAAATATACTCGCGTTTTAATTTGAAAATAATTTTTAACCTCCGTAAACCTATCGCGCAGAGATTTTCGGATAGTAAAATTATTTTCAAATTAAAACGCGAGTATATTTGAAATTCTGTTATTATAGAGGTCCAGACATTATAGTATTAAAAATTATAAAAATTA
>PNEQ01055325.1:0-12447 GCA_003012365.1 Medauroidea extradentata
TTTTTTTTTTTTTTTTTTTTTTTTTTTTTTTTTTTTTTTTTTTTTTTTTTTTTTTTTTTTTTTTTTTTTTTTTTTTTTTTTTTTTTTTTTTTTTTTTTTTTTTTTTTTTTTTTTTTTTTTTTTTTTTTTTTTTTTTTTTTTTATTTTAATTCTAAGAAGAAAAATGTTAAATATGCGATTATACCTCAAATTTTATTTACAATTCGCTACAGTACAGACCTTGCGATTTAGCTTTTAAGTTATAATTACACCGCAATGCGTGTGGCAAATGTTTTATATTCATAATTTGTCCGACAAATTTCGACCTAACTATACATTACTAGCTCTGTTGACATGATTGTATTGTAGCTCAAGGTAAATAGAAATTGCGGTATAGTCGCAGATTTAACATTTTTCTTCTCAGAATTAAAAAAAAAACTAAAAATAATAATATTCAATATGGCGATTGAAACCGAGACTATATGATCAGTGATGAGTCTAAAATAAGTGTACATATAATTATATGAACGTCGCTATTCCTATGCACACTCTACTTATGCGCGTTGAGCAGTTTTTAAATAATTTGTTGACGGTGGAAGCTCTACACACCGCTGTGCTGCTTGGACAGACGGCACCCTTAAGGGCGTGGGTGCGAGCTTCTACAGTTCTTGCAAAAATATTTTTTAAAACCCAAACCCGGGCCTATATCGTAAAATCCCTTCGTAACTTTGTTATAGGTGGTTCGGAATAAAGTGAGAACTCGAAAAAGCCCTGCTAAAAATCTATTTCCAGCCAATTCATATCTTTACGCGTGTAACGGCTAACGACGGCAAATATCTCACCTCTCTGGACACGTCACATGATGTTAGCGCGTGAAAGATAAATTGTGCAGCCAGTGGCAAACTATACAGTTTCATAAAAAAAAATTATTAATTATATAAAATACAATTACATCGCTGTCGGTTGACTTTGATTCAATGCTGTTGTATTTAAATACAAATAAACACTGAACTATGTTGTGTTATTTCGTTTTCAACCATACAAGCAATAAGATGACTATCGATAATGTTGAATTATATGTAGTAACAGCTAGTGACATTTTTCAATGGTTAAATATTTAGTGTTCACTTTATTCCGAACGGCCTATACACATAGTAATATCTTAAACCGACCTTGTCGGTTAGACCGGCAAGTTTTTATGTTGCCCGAGAATTTTGGACACTTCAAATGTCCAGCTACTAAAATATCGACCTTATTTTACATCTGTATATTCTCCATAGCTAAGTTTTGAACATTTCACGTCAATAGAAACACTTACGTACCTTGTGATCCAGCAATCCACTTGTATTAGTTCGGAACATTATACGACGTAGTATGTAAACACGACGTTTCACCGCCATAGACTTGATGTAAACTAAGCAGAGACACAGGTGCAGAGAGTGCAACTAACTTCGTGCTTCACTAGCGCACTCAAGTGAACGGCGCCGTACATCAAGAAACTGTTCTTCGTGTTACTATAATTATTTTTCTTGTCAATATCTGAAATTTATAAATTGAGATATTATGTAATTCATTTTCTACACACCGAGTTGTACAAAGTTTGTATTTAGTTTTCATTATGTAATTTCAGGCTTATTAGTGATAATTATTTTATTGTAATTTTTATGCGTTACTGTTGCTCCGCCATGTTGGGCGGACTATTTTCATGTTCAGGGATTTAATAATCGCTTCGTGGATTTCTCATATGTGCGTTCAGTCGGCTTCCAGTGAAAATAAGTGTCAATCTTATTCGTTATTGTAAATGTGGAATGGGTTGTTATGCTGCAGGACTTGTAATTGATTAATTTTCGGCGCCTGTTTAGTTATTTTTTTATTTTTCTTGAGTTGAAGTCCTGTAGCATAATGGCCCAAGTCCTAGAGTCTCGTTCGTGTTTTGCTGTTCGTGTTTTTTTCTCCTTTTTACTTAATAATTCAGGTTAACTTTCGCGTTCGGGTTTTTCAATATTTAACTTCTGGTAACTTCTATATTTTGTTACCGTCAGCAGTGGTTGAGGTACTAGCCCCTAAGTAGGGGCTGCGCAAAAAAAAAAAAAAAAAAAAAAAAAAAAAAAAAAAAAAAAAAAAAAAAAAAAAAAAAAAAAAAAAAAAAAAAAAAAAAAAAAAAAAAAAAAAAAAAAAAAAAAAAAAAAAAAAAAAAAAGTAACAAAATTACAAGAACAAGGTAAGGTGGGTGTCTATAGATTTGCAAGGGCGCTAAGGCAAAAGTAATCCTCACTGAAAGTTAATCAAACTAGTAACTTCAAACACCTCAGTAAAGTAATAACAGTCAAATAACAAGAGCAGCGAACATAATCACATTAATGTTCCAATCATGAAAAGGTATACTGTAACAACAACTTCAATTAAAGATCAAATATCGGGTTCAATCCCAACAGGGATTTATTCAAAACTCAAAATCAAACAACAAAACATCAACATAACCATTAACCAATTTACAAACTCAAATAATCAGCAACACAAGTCAAAAAGTGTAAATATAAAGAAAAATCTGAAAAAACAGACACAACATCAAACATTAACTTTATGAATTACTATAAACAGGCGTGCGGAAGTATCAGTTAATCTGTCCATCTGAATAATATGACTCCGTGAAGGCCTAAATGAGAGTACTGCAAAGGGTGTAGCGAAAGACAAAGACAAATATTACACATGTGCTAGCCCTATCCTTATAGGAAACTAACTTTAACAATAACAAAGAACAATGCTAACTGAGTCCAATACCTCAGTAGCGAATACACAATACGACTACAAGTCTGAAAAAAACCCTATACTTATAGGTTGTAAACTTCACGGGGACACCGCCCCAAAACACATACAGCAGCAAAATCTACTGAGTCTCATACCTCGGTAGTATGCATACAATACCTATCACCCTAACACAGTATCAAAGCAGGCACATACAGTTCATGAAAATTACTCAATCCAAATATTATAAATGTTCTGCTATAAATATACTTTCTCTGCAAAGGTCTAACCTTGAAAATTACACGCCAGCAATTATTAATTAACAAATACGAACAAAACTAAAACTATTTAAATCTCTTCCCCCCTTCTCTCTCTCTATCTCTCTCTCTCTCTCTCTCTCTCTCTCTCTCTCTCTATGAAAGCCGAAAATATAGAAGTTACCAGAAGTTAAACATTGGAAAACCCGAACGCGAAAGTTAACCTGAATTATTAAGTAAAAAGGAGAAAAAAACACGAACAGCAAAACACGAACGAAACACTAGGACTTGGGCCATTATGCTACAGGACTTCAACTCAAGAAAAATAAAAAAATAACTAAACAGGCGCCGAAAATTAATCAATTACAAGTCCTGCAGCATAACAACCCATTCCACATTTACAATAACGAATAAGACTGACACTTATTTTCACTGGAAGCCGACTGAACGCACATATAAGAAATCCACGAAGCGATTATTAAATCCCTGAACATGAAAATGGTCCGCCCAACATGGCGGAGCAACAGTAACACATAAAAATTACAATAAAATAATTATCACTAATAAGCCTGAAATTACATAATGAAAACTAAATACAAACTTTGTACAACTCTGTGTGTAGAAAATGAATTACATAATATCTCAATTTATAAATTTCAGATATTGACAAGAAAAATAATTATAATAACACGAAGAACAATGTCTTAATGTACGGCGCCGTTCACTTGAGTGCGCTAGTGTAGCACGGAGTTAGTTGCACTCTCTGCACCTGTGTCTCTGCTTAGTTCACATCCAGTCTATGGCGGTGAAACGTCATGTTTACATACTGCGTCGTATAATGTTCCGAACTAATACAAGTGGATTGCTGGAACACAAGGTACGTAAGTGTTTACATAGACGTGAAATGTTGAAAACTTAGCTGTGGAGAATATACAGATGTAAAATAAGGTCGATATTTTAGTAGCTGGACATTTGAAGTGTCCAAAATTCTCGGGCAACATAAAAACTTGCCGGTCTAACCGACAAGGTCGGTTCAATTAAATAAAAGTAATATGACGTGTTTTATTTTTTCTATACGTATAACTGCAACAATATTTAAACAACATGAAAATCTTTAATGTAATTTGCCAACTTTATCGTATACAGTTATAGAACCAAAATAATTCCAAAGCAGACAAATCCTTGAATGCAACCTTTCAACTAAAGGAATCATTTGTGAAAGGCCGTGGAGATTCGAGGGTACAGATGTTTCCTTGAAAATTTGGAAACGGCCATTACGACAGTTGTTATAATTTAGCAGTAAAATAACAAAAATTATGTAAATAACGCCTAGTGGATATATACAAACACACACACACACACAGACACACACACACACATATATATATATATATATATATATATATATATATATATATATATATATATATATATATATATATATATATATAGTAATTTTCAGAAAGTGTACATACCTCTTTAAGGGTGCAACTCACGGGCTAGGTTTATTAGACATTGTTTCTTTCTTTTGGTGTGTATGCCCTCTTCCTGCAATATGGCACACTTTTTTTAAACACCTTTATGGGTCCTTCCTGTATATATAGTGTGTTAGTGTGTGTGAGGTAGGAGCGGTAAGGATGCTGTTGACTGACGTATATAATGCATTATCGCCTCTCCGCTCAAGTTAACTCAGCTGGCTTGCAGTGCTTTGTTATTATCCTCTACCCTATAGGAATGTAAGCGGCGACCACATTACTATATTCGTGGGCAGCATAGTTCAAAGTCTAACGCTCGTTACTATACTTGTGTTTTTCGAATCCGGTCAGGGCCGCGGTGGCCGAATGGTCGGATCATTCTCCTCCCACCAAGGTTATCCGGGTTCGATTCCCGGCGGGAACCGTGTCGGACGACGCCGTTGGTTGGCGGGTCCTCTCGAGGATATCTCGCCCCCCCCCCCCCCCCCCCCCCCCCCCCCCCCCCCCCCCCCCCCCCCCCCCCCCCCCCCCCCCCCCCCCCCCCCCCCCCCGTCTTCCCTACATTACGACGCTGCGCCATACTCTCCTGATGTCACCCTTCACGAACGCGGGAGACATCGACGTTACTCGCTGACTAAAATCTCTCGCTTACTGACTAGAATCCTGTTATGTTTCTATGTACTGCAGTCGAGAAAAGCCATTTTTTGCCGTGTTGGTGGTCCGAAATTGATGTTTCTAACAAACGTGCCAAATTTTTTAAACTAAAGCGACGTAGTTTGGAGTTTGTGTTCTTTTCGTGGATATACAAATTATCACAAATAAAACTGTAACCAACTGCAACTCTTTTTAAGGGCAGATACTGAGTCTTCTTAAAGCAATAACTTTGACATTAAAGGGTAAGATTGCATACTCAAAATTATTTGTATTTGTGCTGAGTGAAGAAATTTTGAAGTTACTATTAAGTTCAAATAGTTTTAATACAAGACTTCAATTACAAAAAATAAAAAAAATAAACAATTACCAACAATATAATGCTAATGTTTAAATTGCCTAAGGTACACTGCCAGATGATCAATGTTACCAAATGTAACTAACACAGTCTAACCTAATACAACCCTACCTAACGTGACACAAACATACCATAACCTAAGCAAAACTCTACCTAATCAAACACAACCTTAATGTAAACTAACCTAATAACTAACCTAACCCTAATTAATTTACCCTACTTAACATAACCCTACCTACGTAACTTAATCCATATATAACCTAACCCGTCTTAACCTGACCATACCTAACCTAATCCGTATGTTACCCAACGTTATTCGTTACTGTATCAATTCCTTCTCTTACATCACTTACACCATCATAAGTCTAACCTGCACTGATCTGTACTGGCCAGCAATGAGGTACACTTTCTTGTACTAAATTGCATTTTCCTGCACTTTGTTGCACCAGCATGCACTAACATGCACCAACTTTATCCTAACAAAACTATCTAAAAACAGAACAGTTTTTTGGACATAGGCTACGCCATTGCAGACAAATGTTGTGATATTGCAGAAGAACACGCTATTAAAACCAAACAAAAATTAGGACTACAAGCCAGTAAGCTGTAGTCAACAGACATAAAACGAAACATACAGACAATTCCTGAAAGGAGTGCAGTCATATATGCAATACGGTAAGATTCGCCCTCTATGTCGTATATCCAAAAAACTGTTCTGTTTGTATTACGAACACATTTCAGGAATTGTTCAATGATCACACTATACGTATAACTAAAGCCTACTTAACCTAACCCTACCCAACCAAACCTAATCTAAACCACGACCGTAGAAGAACAGGTCTGGACACTCGCCTGGATATTTGACCCCCTTGTTGTTTGGCTGTAGTTCACCAAGTTACCGAGAATATTGTGTTCTGTTGGCGCTTCAGTAAGGGCGATCGGACTAAACTCCACCCACTTCCTTTCCGCTAAGATAAACAATTTACCAAAACGTATTTTTTATCAATTTATTAAATACTTTCTTCGCTCACAAATTTAAGAAAAGACTCCAGCAATCTTTATTTACTTTATAAATTTAACAATGGAAAAAAGTGGACGGAGTTTAAGTCCGACTGCCCTAACAGAAGCGCCAATAAAACACAATATTCTCGGTAACTTGGTGAACTACAGCCAAAAAACAAGGAAGTCAAGCAAAATACATTGTTTTATATGCGAGTGTCGAGACCTGTTCTTCTACGATCGTGATCTAAAATAACTTAACCTACCCCAACCTAACTGTACCTAACATAACCTAATCCTGCAAAACCTAAGCCGAACTACCCCAACACTACATAATTTTACCCAACCTAAGGCCCGATTTACAATGCGTAGTCGGCAGTCCGCTGTCGGCTGTCAGAGATTAATATGTACATTAAGATGTGTGTATTCACAATGTGCAGTCCGCAGTCGAGAGTCCGCAGTTCAGCAGTCGGAGATGGCGAACTTTATACTCTGACTGCTGGACTGCCGACTGCCGAAAAATTCCAACCAATGAGGCGTTACTCACGTAATCACGTGATGTAAACAAATATTGTTTTAAGAGATTTTATATGGCTCTAAAAGCAAACTAAGCAATTTTACAAATTTAAAAACAATATGTTCAAAACATGGTCGATTATTAAATAGCAGTTTTAATTGTATTCGACTGCCGACTGCCAACTGCCAGCAGTCGACTGCTGAATGCGCATTGTGAATCAGGCCTAACCCTACACAAACTAACGTAACCCTTCAATACCTAATGATAATAAACCTACCCCAGCCCTCCCTATACCTACCTACCCCACCCCAACTTAACTTAACCCAACCTCTCTTAAAGCACACTAAACTAACAAACCTAATCAAACCCGTTCTACAACTAAATAAAAATATTGTGCACTAATCTAAGTGGCACTTTCTTGCAATAAGTTGCACTCTCTTTCATTAGTGTTGCACTTTATTACACTTTATTGCACTAAGCTCCTTCAGCATGCAATAAATTGACTAATAAAACGTAAATGTCCCTAATTGACATAAGCTAGATTAACCCGACCTGACCCAACCTATACTAACTTATCTCGACCTAACCTAACCAAATCATACTTTAACATAACATTTACTAAACCTAATACTTATTTACCCTAAATAGACCTAACATAAACCGAACTAACATAAACGGAACTAACATAATCCAACACAACCTAACCCGACCTAACCTAACCTGTCCTAACTTTACACAACCTAACCTAATAAGACCTATCCCGACCTAACCTTACACGATCTAACCTAACCCGAACTAACCTAACCCTAACCGACATAACTGAATCCGACATAACATATCCCGAATTAACCGAACCCAAACTAACCTAATATTAACCGACATAACCTAACCCGACCTAACCTAACCCGACCTAACCTAACCCGACCTAACCTAACCCGACCTAACCTAACCCGACCTAACCTAACCCGACCTAACCTAACCCGACCTAACCTAACCCGACCTAACCTAACCCGACCTAACCTAACCCGACCTAACCTAACCCGACCTAACCTAACACGACCTAACATAACCTAACCAAACCTAACCTAACCCGACCTGACCTAACCTAACCCGACCAAACCTAACCAAATTCGACATAACCTAACCTGACCTAACCTAACCCGGCCTAACCAAACCCGACCAAACATTACCCGACATAACATTACCCGACCTAACATTACCCGACCTAACATTACCCGACCTAACATTACCCGACCTAACATTACCCGACCTAACCGAACCCTACCTAACCTAACACGACCTAACATATAACGACCTAACCTAAACAGACCTAACCTAACCAGACCTAACCAAACACGACCTAACCTAACCTAACCAGACTTAACGTAAACTAACCCGACCTAACCTAACCTAACCCGACCTGACCTAACCTAACCCGATTTAACCTATCCCGACCTAACCTAACCCGACCAAACATAACTCGACTTAGCCTAACCTAATTCGACCTAACCTAACCGAGCCACACCGAACCAAACCGAACCAAACGGAACCTAACCTTACCCGACATAACCTTACCCGACATAACCTTACCCGACATTAACTACCCCGACATAACCTAACCCTACCTAATCTAACCTAACCCGACATAACCTAACACTACCTAATGTAACCTAACCCGACATAACCTAACCCGACCTAATCTAACATAACCCGACATAACATAATCCGATAACCTAACCCGACCAAACCTAGCCTTACCTAAGCTAACGAAACATAAACCTAACCCTACCTAACCTTACCTGACCAAACTTAAAACAACCTAACCTAACACGATCATCATGACTTAACAGTACCCGACCTAACCTAACCTGATTTAACCTACACTTCGATGCCCTTTCTTGCACTAAGTTGCACTAAGTTGCACTGTCGTGCACTTTCTTGCACTATGTTGAACTAAGTTGCACTTTCTTGCACTAAGATGCACATTCTTGCACTAAGTAGCACTTTCTTCCACTATATTACACTTTCTTGCACTATGTTGCACTTTCTTGCAATATGTTGTATTTACTTGTAGTATGTTGCATTTTCTTCCACTATGTTACATTTTTTAGTACTATGTGCTGCTTTCTTGAACTATGTTTCACTTTCTTGAACTATATTGCATTTTCATTTGCTATGATGCACTATCTTACACTGTGTTGCACTTTATTGTATTAGAATGCTCTGTTTTGCACTAATATGCACTTGCATTGAGTTCCTATACCATGGGTTAAATTTATTAATTAAACCTAAATATACCTAATTAACATAAGCTAGCCTCACGCGAACCAAAGTAAACCCGACCTTATTTAAACTGATCTAACCTAACCAGACATAACCTAACTCGACCTAACCTTTCCGGACCTAACCTTATCCGACCTAACATAACCCGACGTAATCTAACCCGACATAACTTAACCCAACGTAACCTAACCTCATCAAACTCTACCGAACCTAACCTATCATAACCTAACCTAACCTAACCGAACCGAACCTAACCGAACCTAACCGAAATTAACCGAACCTAACCTAACCTAACCGAACCTAACCTAACCTAACCGAACATAACAGAACCTAACCTAACCTAACCAAATCTAACCAAACCTAACCAAACCTAACCAAACCTAACCAAACCAAACCAAACCTAACAAAACCTAACCAAACCTAACCAAACCTAACCTAACCAATTCTAACCTAACTTAACCAAACCTAACATAACCAAACCAAACAAAACCAAACCAAACCAATGAAACCCCCCGTTTCGTATGAATTCGGGTGGTAACGACTCTGCCTCTCTCTGAGCTAATTAGGGAGACAGCAGAGTTAAACATAACGACTGTGACATTCAAAAAGGGAGGTATCACAATGTTCAAATTTTTGTGGTAAGGTTCAGAAAAATATATTTGCTTTAAACACAATATAAAAGACGCTGGGGAGGACGGACAAAGTTAAAGTCTGCAGCTCGCGCACTATAAAGAACTTCGTATTCAGACAGCCATGCCGGACAGTCATATGCAGGTATTTAAGGTTGACGCCTCATACCTTGTCTAACGTAGTTTGCAGTCCAATCCACCAGCAGCCTGGGTGAATCAATGAGGGATGAGCATTGCCGCTAGTCCTTAACAGTCCTCGGGAGATCCTTCGACGGCGTACCCCATATTTCATGACTAGTCGCGCCGTCTAGTAGCTAGCTGCCCTTATCACGTCCCAGACGACAGTCTTAAAGCAGAGCAAACCATTCGGCAAAACTTCGCTGAAATTTCACTATTCCACACCAGCTCCACATTATCCCTCTGGTGTGGTGTTATAATCAGTTACACATCAAGGCTTCCTTCTCAACACCTCGGGTCAACTGCCTCGTTACCCGTTAAACATCCATCTGCCTGGCGCGGCACACTTCCACACTCCTCGTCTATCGCGCACCAGCTGCGCGTAGCAGCCAACCCTCACCATAATCAAAACGCCTCCCAGCGGAAAAGGTACAAAGCATACATTACATTACAAAACATACTACCAGACAATATATCATATTTGTTTCACCAAAACCAAACCTAACCAAACCAGACCAAACCTGACCTGACCTGACATGACCTAACCAGACCTAACCTGACCTAACCTAACATTACCTAACCTAACCTTACCAAACTTAACCAAACCTAACCAACCGTAAGCAAACCTAACAAAACCTAACCAAACCTAACCAAACCTAACCAATCCTAACCAAACCTAACCAAACCTAACAAAACCTATACAAACCTAACCTAACCTAACTAAACCTAACCAAACCAAACAGAACCAAACCAAACCAAACCAAACCTAACCTAACCTAACCGAACCGAACCTACACTTTGTTGTACTTTCTCGCACTAAGTTGCACTAAGTTGCACTTTCTTGAATTTTATTGCACTTTTTTGCACTAAGTTGTATTTTCGTGCACTATGTTGTATTTTCGTCAACTACATTGCATTTTTTAGTTCAATGAGCTACTTTCTTGTACTATGTCGCACTTTCTTGAACTATGTTGCACTCTCTTGTGCTATGATGCACTTTCTTGTACTATGTTGCACTTTCTTGAACTATGTTGCACTCTCTTTTGCTATGATGCACTTTCTTGTACTATGTTGCACTTTATTGTATTAGGTTGCACAGTTTTGCACTAATTATCACTTGCATTGAGTTCCTATACCTTGCATTAAATTGACTAACAAAACATAAATTTCCCTACTAATACATAAGCTAGCCTACCTCTACCAAACCTAACACCACCTTACATTTTCTTATACTATGTTGCATTCTCTTGCAATAAGGTGCACATGATTTCACTATGTTGCATTTTCTTGCTCTATGTTGCTCTTTCTTCGATTACGTTACATTTTACTGTACCATGCTGCACTTTCTTCAACTATGTTGCATTATCTTGAACTACGTTGCATTTTCTTGCATTGTGTTGCACTTTCTTTTACTATGTTGCACTTTATAGCATTAAGTTGCTCTGTTTTTCACTAAGTCGCACATACACATAGTTCATTTACAATGCATTATATTGACTAATAAATTTTATATATCAATAATTAACATAAGATTGCCTAATCCGACCTAACTTTTCACGACGTAATCTAACCCGTCCTAACATAACCCGACCTAACCTAACCTAACGGAACCGAACCGAACAGAACGAAACCTAACCTAACTGAACCTAACCTAACATAACCTAACCTAATCTAACATAACGTAACCTATCCTAACCTAACCTAACCTAACCTAACCTAAAATAACCTAACCTAACCTAACCTAACCTAAAATAACCTAACCTAAACTAACCTAACCTAACCTAACCTAACCTAACCTAACCTAACCTACACTTTGTTGTACTTTCTCGCACTAAGTTGCACTTTCTTGCACTTTCTTGCACAAAGTTGCACTTTTTTGCACGTTGTTGCACTTTATTGCACTTTGTTGCACTTTATTGCACTTTCTTGCACTTTATTGCAATTTGTTGCACTTTATTGCAATTTGTTGCACTTTCTTGCACAAAGTTGCACTTTATTGCACTTTCTTGCACTAAGTTGCACTTTCTTGCAATAAGTTGCACTTTCTTGCACTTTCTTGCACTTTCTTGCACTAAGTTGTACTTTTTGCAATAAGTTGTATTTTCTTGCACTATGTTGCATTTTCGTCAAATATGTTGCATTTTTTAGTTCAATGAGCTACTTTCTTGTACTATGTTGCATTTTTTGTGCTATGATGCAAATTCTTGCACTTAGTTGCACTTTCTTACTCTAAGTTAAACTTTCTTGCACTTTCTTGCACTAAGTTTTACTTTCTTGCACGTTCTTGCACTAAGTTGTACTATCTTGCACTTTCTTGCACTAATTTGCACATTCTTGCACTAAGTTGCACTTTCTTGCAATAATTTTCACATTCTTG
>PNEQ01055332.1:0-17837 GCA_003012365.1 Medauroidea extradentata
GCCGTCGGGTTCGAGCTCTATCGACGTTTCTTCGGAAACACATTTCACCCCTTTTCACCCCCTTAGAGGTCGAATTTCGAAAAATCCCTCCTTAGTGCTCGCCTACGACCTGAAGGGAACCCCCACAAAAAATTTCACGATTCTAGGTCCAGTGGTTTGGGCTGCAGTTTGATATGTCAGTCAGTCAGTCAGTCAGTCACCTTTCATTTTTATATATATAGATAAGCGGTTTATTGAATGATTTAAATGAATTAATAAGTTTTAAAGTATTTTATTCATTCCCGTGATCATGTCACCATTAATTACAAAGAACAAATTTTTAAAACTGAGTGAATAATAAATCGAAAGTACTATTGCAGGAAGACTGCAGACCATGCAGCAATATATTCTCTTCATTGTATGCCCATGCCACCAAGAGATTACTTTACGACACAGTTTGCAGATTTTCGCAGACTTACAGGTTGATGTGAAAGACACAACGATGTTGATACCTTCATAATTACCGTCAAGTAAAACACACCATAACCTTTGTATTTCGTCACATTTAATTTTAATAAATCACAATCAGAAACTAACATACCTGGAGATCAATATTGTGCATGCTTCTCACATTCCCTGGTAAATCTTGCAACCAAAGTCACTTAAAGCACATTATACGTAGCTACTTTGTGAAACAGTGATCAAAGTTATTTCCTAGCTGAAAGGTACCATTCTTCAAAGGTCGAATCGAATATTTGTTTTAGTTTTGGTTATATGTATATATATATATATAATATATATATATATATAATATATATATATATATATGCACTGTAATAATGAGCGGGTCCAGACGCTCTCGATCCGACTACTAGAAACAATCTGCCACAGTAGGAAATTAGACCCAAGGACCTTTCCAAAATTCAATAATTTTTTTTTAATGTCGTGAGACTAGACTGTGCCATCAAATAATTCAAGTGATGTTTATGTTTCAGGGCGGCATGTACGTATTGTCTCTATTGGACTGGTACGCAGCTTCTATTTCTGTCATACTGATTTGTTTGGTAGAAGTGATGATCGTAGGCTGGATCTATGGTAAGGATCAATTATTGTATATTAGTTGTGCTTTAAATGTTTTTGGTAGATCATAAAATTAAATGTGGTACATAAACATTCCAGGTGTCAAGAAATTCGTCCGTGATTTACAGTTGATGACTAATGAGAGGCTTTCTTCGTGGTGGCCTTTGTGTTGGAAATACATAACACCTGCGATTCTCCTGGTAAGCTATGATAGAATGATTCTGAAATATTTAAATTATAAAGAAATATAAAATAGCAACAACCCACACAACATGCAGGTATATGTTTTCTTACGAAGCTTTGATTAGAGACGTTTTTCTCGTCTTGTCAGTGTAATGATTTTCGTAGCACATGGTACAACCAAATAACCATATTACTACTTAATTAGTAATTAAGAGGCAATGTTTGGACAGTTTGTCTTGTCATATGTCTGTTTATGTTGCCTTAGTTAATATATTACGACATCGTAGGAAAAAAAAACTTTTCAAAATAAGACCCTTGCAAGACGTTCGTTCAGCTAACTGATGTGTTTTGTTGGATACGCCATTATTAGCGGATGTGCTGGGCAAAATAAAACTCACAGTTACATAAAGGAACTAAGCACGAAAAAATGAGCAACCAAAATGAAAGATCTTATTTGGCTGCTCTCTTAACATTGTAATAGTCGAAGTAAACTAATTATATGAATTAATTCAACAAATTAAATGAAACAATTGAATGTTCCGATACTAGAAAGTGTTCGGAGCACTGTTACGGCAAATGTTTACAACGTCATAGTGACATAGAATAAATAAGTAGTGTAACTTATTTGCGAGTCATATGTGTGTCTTGTATCTTAAATAGTTTTCGGGAATTCTACAGTTATACATTATGGATTATAGCAACTAACATCACAAACATATATTTCTTCTTTATGTACAGAAAGTTGTGAGTAAACAGTTATAGTGTGTACGCAACCCGGAAGTTTTGCTACATAATTTTGGTATAAAATCGCTATCGATGTTTATGAACAGAAATAAGTAAGTAATTGAGTAGAAAATTAGGGATGGTGTGTACCGGGCTAAGTATGGGAGCCACACAGCATTTAAACTGTTCAAAATGAAGTTGATATTTTGTGGAGGTAAATGGTTAAAACCTATACTAAATGTAATAATGTTGCAGTTTATATTTTTGACGACGATACTGTACAACACTCCTGTCACGTATAATAGACAAGAATATCCCACTTGGGCCCTGGCAGTTGGCTGGATTTCTGCAGCTTCTTCTATGATATTGATCCCAGGCTACATGGTCTACTTGTTCATCTCGACACCAGGGTCATTTATGGAGGTAAGAAAAAAATGTGAAATGTGCGTCTACTGCGTAAATTCTGTTTACCTTGCGCTACAGTGCAATCATCGCAATAGAACCTATAAGGTATATTTAGGATGCGATCAGTACGCCTAAATATAAAAAAAATTCTGGACTGTTTGCGTCCTAAATGTTGGTTAGAATTCCAAGTGTTATACATGTACTGTAACGCAAGGTAAGTAGAATTCACACTATAATAGAACATTTTCAAATTTTTCCTCTGATTTTCAAAGCAGGGAAAAATAAAATGCTCTAATAATGCGACTGATGTGGAGTCTTAATAATTCTGACGACTTAACTTGGCGTAGTTTTTTGGAACACTGGTAGAAGGTTTCAGGTTAGAATCCTGTGTAAGTCAAGGCAACGAGAAACTGTTGTCATATACGCACATGTTAGTGGCAGCTGACAAAAGAGTTAATTTCCTATTTTAAGTAGGAACATTGGTTGGCCTCCTCTTTCAGCTTAGGCGACCCCTAAGCTGTTAAAAGGTGTAAAATGAATTTTCCCGATATATTCGATGTCTCGTAAATCTTGTGAGATATCGTTATGCTTTGGGAGAAAAAATAGTTTTTTTTTTCGCCATGCCTTCAATATCGCATTAACCTGATAACAAATCGTTATAGTTTTTCCTTCAAAAACTCCACTCGGGCAAAGATAGTAAGATAGTGTGCGTGTATACACATATACATACAATATATTACAAAGCATTCTTCCAATTACATTCATAACTCTATAGTTGTATACAACGCAGATACATGAATTTGGTATCAATGGAATGAGAAATAAAACAACAGTTGGTACAGCTGTCGCTTGGTTATTGATCTCGCCGCTAGGATGACCGGAGAAAGCGGCTGCCAATAAAGACTTGAAGACATTTGGTGTACTGAATTTTCACGTTTGCAAGTCTGTCATCACTGTGCAACGAAACTTCATAAGGGAGTATGGCGAAGCTGCACCAAGTGAACCCAAATCCGTAAGAAGTACATTGATTTTAAAGCAAGGGGATGTATCTGTAAACGAAAGTCAACCGGCTTTCTATCAGTAAGGGATGCAATTGTGGAGCGTGAGATAGAGAGCTTTGTGAGAAGCTCAGAAACCCACAGAAATCTGCCACAAAAGCCAGCAGAGAATTGGAAATTAGGCAGCCAACTGTGCGGAAGATTGTGCGCAAAAGTTTGCGGTTCCATCCTTTCCTCTTGAAATTGCTGCTGACCTTGAAACCAGATGAAAATGTCGAAGGACTGTATTTCTACGAGGACTTGCAAACTGCAATTAAAATAGATCGTTTCGCGGAATCACACCTGTCGAGCAAAGTGCACAATACAATGGAAAATCCTAGATGTTATTTGGAGCGTGTGCGCGACTCTACCTAACTTAATGTGTTTTTCGCCATCACTCATGAAAAGGTGTACGGCCCTTAATTTTTCGAAGTGTCTCAAACTTGGATTCTTCCACAACCGCAACAGGACATGAAAGGTATCATTTTTCAGCAGGATTGGCACTACTCCATTTCCACCTGGGTGTCGAGATGTGAACTGAATAGTACCCTAACAGACAGATGGATTGGACGTTCACGTCCTTCTGATAACGGACGTTTGCGTTGGCCTTTTACGTTACTCCGATCTCACACTCTGTGAATTTTTGTGTGAGAATTTGTGAAACAACACGTGTATCTTCGTGTTTTATCACAGAGGCCGTTGCATTAGTGAATCGTCCAATGTTACAACGTGTCTGACAGGAATTGGACTATTGTGCACATGTGAAGGGATTTTTTTTTTGTTTCTTTGTACATTGATATCAAACTTAAATATCTTTGTTGTATAAAACTTGAGTCATACATTTTTGTAATCGGTAAGATAATTTGTAATAACATTGTGTTATGAAAGTAGAGACCTGAAAAATTCGCTGGTTCACTGACATGTAGGCTAGCCTCCAAGAATATCTGTGTACTCAAGCAGACAACAGCTGTTCATTGGCGGCTGACTGGCACAGTGAAATGGGCCCGCATTTAGTTACATTGTTATTATTGGCTCGGCGTCTTCAAGGAGGTGTCAAATAAGTCTACGGCCAATTGCGAAAGTGGCACGAACTTACAGTCGTTGGAATCCTAGATTGTGCCTGAAAGAAAAAGCGAATTTTTCAGGTCCCTAACTGATGATAAGACTGTGTTGCAAATACGTTTATGGCTTATAGCTTTCTCGTATGAAAAAATTATTCCAGACATTTAACGAGAGCTGGTTCAGAACTGGACTACATACATATTTTGCCAGTCATGAGTCTATGTCTGGTCAGTCTCATCTACCAGAGATGGCCCATAATTTTTTCAGGTGGGCTTGGCTAAGTTTACTGTGTACATTTTAAGACACAAATTTCATGAATAATACAAACAACAATGTGATAACGTTTACTGAGAAATTTTTAAAGTACATTTTTTTTTTCTTTCAGAAACTCAGGTCAAAACTACACCACGACGATACTTGGGGACCTGCTGCAGAAGAACACTTCACTGAATGGAAGAATTATGCGGAAGAAGACAGATAATATATTTTACAAATACAATTACCTGTGAATAACAAATATTTCTTCACTGCCGTATTTATGTAAATAAACATATTTTGTAAGAACTGAAATGAAAAAATGTATTAGTAATTAATATTTTCAATATTTCTATTACATGCTCCAAGGTATAAATTAGATTGTATTAAAATATTTGCACCTAATTATGATAAGAAAAGTGGTATTGAGTGCGATATGTGTCGTCTTCTGTTATTCTATGCGTATCTTTCAGGTTCACCCCCTTTCCCTCTCGTACCCTGTTGTTTGCTGTCATGTCCAGCACAATATATACACTCGTTTTACTGAGATAATGTTTCTGACTTATAACTGCATGCAACATAATGGTGGCGTCACAATGGCGCGACAGAAGCGACGCGAAGTGTGCGAGGCGAAAAACAAAAGAAAGTCAGTCAATCAATGTCGAGGCAGACACGCCGACGTGACAGAAGCCTCGAAGCGCGCGCGCACTTCGTGTCGCTTCTGTTGCAGACTTTCGCGGTCATTGTTGATATTAATGTATTGGATTTAGAGGTTAAGCCGCGTCTCAGTTGTACAGAAGGTACCCGTCACCTATCCTCTACGAGTGCGACACGGCTCAACCTCGACAGCCTAGATATCAATATGAGTTATGATGTATTGTTTTGGCGAACCAGCAGAAAAGAGAATTTGTAACAGTTAACAAAGATTGGGAACTAAAAAAAAATAATATTGTTGATAGATTTAAAATAAATTTAACATAAAAATATTTATACAACTTAGTAAATTCTCCGTGGCTCAAAAAAAGCGACTTATAAAGGGAGTATTCAGCAATGGTCCTAGAATTTTTATGTATGTGTCCTTGATTCAGTTTTTGTTCGACATAGTCATCCCGGTACATATTAAATTAATGTAATTACTTATGTACTATGTTATAGGAAACTTCCTTCTGCTGCATCGCCTTCTACGAATAAAGAAGAATAGCACGATATTTTTACAACTTGCAGGTTATATCTAAACTTCACCAACAAACTTAAATATTAGATAAATATCTTAAAGTGTAACTTCAAAATTTTGGCTAGTTGTTTAAGTTGACAGGAATGTACAAACTACTCTGTAGCTATCCTCGTGTTATGTAGGGAAGCACAGTTAAAGGTATCGATGACAAAAAGTCGAGAAAACCACTGACTTTGGCATAGAGGAAAATGAGAATGAATCGCCCAATGCATGAAGTATGTGGCCTGTAATATATGGCGTCTTCGAAAAAATATCTAAAACAAAAGAAAAAAATGTACAAATTCCTTTTAAAAATTTTAGCTACTATCCACTCTCCGTTTCAGCATAAAAATTCAGCATATTGTAATTAACATAATAGTATTTTCTGTGTGTTACATATAATTCCTGTGGAAAAGCAAAAGGTAATGCGAAAGTTTGGAGAAATATTTTGTGACTTACAACGTTCGTGCATGCACTGAGTAATTAAACATTCGAAGTAAGAGAGAGATACTTATAATTTCATTTGTGTAGGAACCAGTACATCTTTCTATGTACCTTTTATTTTAAAAATATATCCTCATCCACGATACTCAAAATTTCCGAGGAATATTAATAACAATAATAATAATAATAGCTAGAAGAATAATGAAATTGTAAGGAACGTACGTCTATAGTAATCAAATTGGCCTTCAAGTTTGAAACAAGGGTACTGTGATAAGAATGCAAGTTATCATCAAGCTCGCCATAGCAAGCTTTATTTGGCAGGCCTGCAGCAAACTGGACTTCACAAGCATACACCAAAAACACTACAATCAAAATGTCTTTTTAAATAATTTTTTTATTTATTCGCTTTTTCATATTTGAAGTTGACCGTTTGCCAACATAAAACACACACCAACACATACACATACATACACATGCATACATATACATATATATACATACATACGTACATACATACGTATATATACACACACACATACACACAGGATGTAAAGAAATTAACAGTCTAAACTCCGACAGGGTATTCCTCATGAAAAGATTAGCATATATAATATGGGGCACTTACATGACAAGTGAATATTAAGGGAGTTGTGAGCCCTTGAATATCGAATTAAAAAAATAACAGTATTTTGACAAAATACGATAAACTGTTTGGAGTTAAATAATGATCATGTAGGTTATGTTAAGTGATACTGAAATCTTTAACCAATAAAACATTCTGCGTTTAAACCTCAATCTTTCTTGAAAATATTAGGGGTGACCACGCTCACGTTACCTAAAATGTATTTGCCGTCAGAAACTGTGAACAATTCATGTCGTCTTTTCAAGAAGTACACTGTAAGGAACACAAATGGCACAAAACCGTTGCTGTGAAAATAACACAACGCCTGATATTTAGGCAAAAAGTTCTACTTCCGCCAAGGAATGGGTTTTTACGGCCCCGTACTCTCAGGAAAATGCAACCAGTGATGTAGTTGTTTAAAAAGCATGTCGCTAAATCCACTCAAGCAAAGTTTAAGTAAATTAGACGGGATTCGGTAAACTTGGCAACCAATTTGTTTTTGAATCATTTTTTCAAAATGTTAATTTTTTTAGAGGAAAGTCGATGAATTTTATAAACAACAATAACATAATTCAAGTACGTTCGTTCTAAAAATTACAATACTTATTTTTCCACTGAACGATAGAAACAAGATGCTACTAAAAGACCACGACATGCCGTTTCTAAAATTCGTGGATTTATTTTCGAAAACAAATAAAAAATGAAAGACAATTTCAAAAATACTGCAACACCAAAGTTGTTGCCAATTTAACTGAACCAAGTATATTTTTGCGCACTTGGGTGGATTTGGCGACATGCTTTTTAAACAACTACATCACTGGTTGCATTTTTCTGAGAATAAGGCGCACGGTCAAGTCCATTCCTTGGCGGAAGTAGCGCTTTTTGCCTACATACCAGACGTTATGTTATTTTCACAGTAACAGTTTTGTGAGTTTTTCTCGTAAACGGTACATTCTAGGAGCTTGTAACAAGAGAACATTTTTCGTTCCTTACAAAATACTTCTCGAAAAGACAATATGAATCGTTCACAATTTCTGACGGCAAAGAAATGTTATGCAATTCGAGGGTGGCCACCCCTAATATTTTCATGAGAGAGGGAGGTTTAAACGCTGAATTTTTTACAGATTAAAGGTCTTATTGTAACTTAACATAACCCACATAACTGTTAGTTAACTCCAAACAGCTTTTTCGTATTTTGATAAATTACTATTTTTAAACTCTAATTTAAATAGCTCCTGACTCCCTTAATATTCACTTGTCATGGAAGTGCCCCATGTATAGTCTCCTTAATTGTTTACGAGGAATCGCCCCCCGAAGTTTGGGCTGTTAATTTCGTTACATCCTGTATCTATATAATTATATTATCGCTATGCGATTATTTATACATAGCCTACACACACTTTCTGCAAGTTTAATTCTAGGTTGGAGCAAATCTCGTGAGCAAGCTTTCCATGCAAGTCAAAATAAAGTGAAATTAAAGCTTGCCGTTAACTTGCAAGCTGTCTGAGCAGTATGAAAGTTTCACACCAAGAATTAAGTTGGTAAATATGCATATTATAAATGTTTCTACTTCTTGATAGTGATTGTGTTTCCATACCACAAAAATTATTTTTTTTTGTGTTCTTATAGTATCTAGACAACAATAAACTTTAATTTAATCAAGTTCAAACTCACTGACTTCCACTTCAGCGAATCCCAGTGGGGTTGTTCCAGATTTTCGCATGTGGGAAACATTGCAGGTGTTGATATTTACCTATGGGTTTTCTTGGGTTACTCTCTACGTTTTCCCGTCCATGCATTCCATCGCTGCTCCAGCGAATTACTTTCAAACCTTGACGTACTATAGTAATCATTTCTGTTACCTTGTCTTTCACAATGTTTTTTAACATCTAAAATCTAAATTAATTTTCATTTCTGCTTTTAAGTTTGTACTATTTATATTTAGATTGAATCTAAGCTTCTGGTAAAATCGTTATGTTATTTAAAGGTAATGCCCATGAGTAGTTTCTGTTAAGCATCGCGCACACTTCACCATCACAAGTCGTAAGTCTGCAATTGAAGGCCGTTGAAAATTCCCAGTTTATTGAATATATTAGTGCACCCATACTGTCACCAGAATTTACCGTGACCATCAGACACTGACGTCCGTGAAGGGTGAGAGAATCCTGATCCACGGCAACTGTTGGTCTGCTGGTGCATGAACATGCTAGGCTGTGCAGACTCTTATCTTTTCATGGATCCTTTTATTCACAGACACATATATGAATGTACTGGTCGTAACAAAGAAGAGAAACCGTGACATTATTTACAGAAGTATCTGCTGAAGACTACAGAAACATTTACGCAGAAATGCATGGGACTACAAAACAAAAATGAACAGGAACTTAACGTCAATGTCAAATTTGCAGGGTTGTCAACTGTTGCGTGAAAATTTGCTACGTTCATATATTAGCATTATTACAATTCTAAATAGTTAGGGCAGCAATTTAAACGTATAAAAATTGTACATTTAAATAAATTAATACAAAAACCAATACCAACCTATGTTGAGACATACAATAATTTTATTTATGATATTTTTCTCAATAAAATATGGTTTTCTCTTTTCATTACGAAAAATTTCGCTCAGTACTTCAACACTGCGCTGAACGCTAATCCGCATGCATGAACCTGCGCTAACAACTATGCCTACATCTCTGGTGGTAAAAACTGTGACAGGCAGAGAAATTTTTTCGTTTTTACCAAACCGAGGTTTAAAGTCTCTGTGTTTACATGTGTCAGTATGTACAAATTATATTCAGAAATTTTTATACAGCAAGGTTTATGACTAGATTGAGGTAGGCTACTTTCGCTAGTTTTACGAAACTGATTGGGTCTAACTCTACAAATAAACGGTAACGTTATCAACACGATTAAACACAGGACAGATTGAATGTTGGAGGTAATTTCTGATTTTACACAAACAGTCGCTCGTCTGCTCTACGGCTTAATGTATTGGCATTCTTATTGCACGATTTATACGTTTAACATATGAAACATTGCTTTTTATTTTATGTGGCATAGCTAGCAGAACAAGCAATACTTTGAAAAACAGATTTACGTCCAGTAATTATCTAACAAAATAACAGGATTGGCAAGTCCGTCACTGTCATTTCACATTCACACCTGTTGTTTTGTGTTTCTGTACGCATAGCAAAAATAATATATCGACGTTTCAATGTAAAAAAAAAAAAACATCGGAAGAGTATTTTCCCTTTTCCTGAAACATCTTACAACCGCAATATAAAATGTAAAAAAAAAAAAACTCGATTCACCCATGATATATCCATTAAAGCAATTCTTCAAATTTAAGGGTTATAAAAATTTTTAAATAATGCGTGATATAAAGCCTACAATACATCAATAATGTATTGCGTTCAGCCAAACCAAAGTTTGCAAAAATAACAATATTCTGGCGATAAACTCGAGAAATAGTAACGAAAGTTATCAGAGGCCTAAACAGAATCATGGAATACCTAACCATTTAACAGCTGTTACAGAAAACATCCTATTATTACGACGCTTTAGTTAAGAAAAAACTCGCCAGACGACTTATCCCTTTCTCTGATGTCGTTTATTGTCGCAACGTATCCAAAAAATTTTAACAGGCCATGCAAGATGCCCACTTACACACCTCTTTTTAATGCCACACATACGCGCGCGCGCACACACACACACACACACACATATTAGACGCGACACAACGATGAAGATACAAAAGAACACAGCAGATTTCCAGAGGCCGACATTTCATCATTGTGTCGCGCATAGTGTGTTGTCTGTGATGTCATCGTTGTTATCCTGTCGTGTGTCCATTACTGTATTCGTTCCAGTATTGTCTGTGCTGTTCTTAATTGTGATGTTCTGATTTTTACATATTAGTTTGTTTCGAATTTCTACTTTTATTTTTGGCTGTTTATCATTATTTTTCCTTAATTTGTATTTGACTAATTACTTATGGGATCTTTCATGTTCTGTTTTGGTTTATGGATGTGTTGACGACAGCCAACTCGGCATGTTTTCTCTTTTTTAGTATTTCGTTGTTTGTTTTTCTTAGTCTCTTTCTAAGATTTCTGGGAAGACATAATACTGCAATGGTGTACGTCCACAATAATACAGTTTGACATAGTTATTGTACTGGCAGTATCACAGAAGCTCCGAAGAATGTGATAAAACGGAATCTATGCTGGCTTAACATTCAAAGATAGCGAACTGAACTGGTAGGCTACAGGGCAGGAGTTAGCCACCATTACGGCGTCGTTGTTGCCACAGACCTATGATCTGCCAGTGTTACTAGTTCGTTCGACCATTTCGGATAGCCTTGCTGTAGAGTTGATAGTGATAATGTGTATTAGGATTGCTGCATCACATCATTCGAGACGGATCTCACAAAAACATGTAATTCCGCGTTGAGTAGACAGCCGATGATTTGGCGTATAGTGGTTATTTCTTTCACATTTGGTAACATACAGCAGAAAACGTGGACAATTAGTGTGAATACTATTTGCATTTATGCTTTCGCAGCGTGCGCGAACTTAAAAATATGATACCATCCTTCGGAACAACTAAATAATGGGAAGTTATTTGTGAGTAGGGGCTTACGTTCACCGCAACAGCATAGGTCTACACGCGCATGCACATGTGCACACACATATACGCACACGCGCATATAAGACAGCCTCACACATATCCACACACGAGATCACACGCACGTACACGTACACATATAACATATACATACACGAGAACACACATAAACACGTACACGCATGCTTACATACATCCACACTCTCTTTGTAACTGGTTTTACATCCGTTGTAGAAAAAACGTACATACGTACAAACATAATACAGGGAATCTTTGTATTCCAGATAAATTTGCTATTCGCGAGTACTTTTCAAGAAACTGCGTGTTATTTAAATATGAATAATTACTTAAAATATGTTTTTATAATTAATTACTGGTGACATCTAACTACTTTCGGCGGGTTACTTGTTCAGCTCGCCTGGCTGCGCCGGGATGGTTTTTCACGCATAATGAAACGACACACAAGTTTATTTATATGTATTATAGTTTGTTTTGTGATTTTGTGTGTGTGCGAGGAGGGAGAACAGAGGGAGGAGAGAGCAGGGGAGAAAGAGGAAAAGAGAAGGGAGGTAGATATAGCGAGGAAGACAAGCTACTTTCAAACTCTGCGCGTAATTTCCCACTTCTACACGTAAGGTATGAACTGTATAAGATGACTGTAACAAAAACGTGTTAATTTTTTCGAAATATTCAGCCAACATTGTCTTTGTATAGCGGTTTGATAGCTCGTTTGATTGAGAATTTATATCCCCGAATTTTCAAAATATCATAAATTCGAATGTTCTCAATGGATATCGTAAGACATGAGTCCTACTATGATGTCAAAACACAATTTTAACTATGCTATTAGTAAAACATTTCCTTGAAATTACGCAAAAGTTCAGGCAAAAAATTATCCAGAAATCTTTGTAAAATAACGGACACTTAGTTTTTCTTGATAACGGAATCCTCCGCAAAATTACGGACAATCCATTTTCCGCGAAAAAAAAATTTAATTTATTTAAATTTTCCAGAAATACGACATACTCTAATTTCCTATGTTTTCTCGAGATTTTGACACACCCTTCCACGCAGTGGTAAGAGATCAACTTTATAAGAGACAACTTTTGTTTTTGGCATCCCGATTTTACGGAACTAAATTAGTATCATTATGAGTAAAATATATTACTGTATAGAAATAAATAACTTTAAAGGTGTATACCCGTTGGCGCGAAACACAGAGAACTGGTGCGATTTTTTTCCAGCTGTGATGAAGCGAGAAGAATAGGCGATGTGTGTGGCCTCCTAGGAACACTTCAGTCACTTACTGGGCTGTTCGGCTCTTTGCCCAAGCGTAATAAGAGTCCTTGGTTGTATTGCATTGCTCGTCGCTCCGCATCTCTTCTCTTCGTGGGCAACCAGGAAGCAGCACTTAGCTAATATTCTTAGCTTGTCTTGTCTTCTTTTCGTTTCGCACCAGTGTGCATGCACATTAACTCTAGGGGTAATGGTGTTCATTAATACTAATTTGTTTTAAAAAGAAACATATTGAAATACGCATTAAAACTGTAAAACATATTTCCATGAATTTATGGAAAGTTACTGTCAAACATATGTTAACTGGCGATACGGACAAATTTCCGTAGATAAAAAATTATGTTAGTCACTTTCGTATAATTAGAGTAATTTTCTGTAAACATTTCCGTGAATTTACGGAAATTTTAAATAGTGTAGTAAACCTGATGTTAAATACTTTGCAGTTTAAAAAGAAGTAAGCATCAGATATACAAATCTCAAAATTTTACAAATACGGAAGAAGTAACTAACGGCGGGTTTTATTTGCCAACTCTGACTGTTTGAGGACTGCCGAAACAGGTTTGAGTACTTCAGCCAAATGTCTCTATCAAATCAGCAAACAATTTATTGCCTGAAATATATCAACTACAAAATTTTATTGAAATTAAGGATTGAGAATGTTAACATACGTTATATCATCCAACACATATGCATAGTTTCGGGTAGAGTTCGGAGATAATTTGTTCGAATTAAAAGTTATTTAATGCTAAAAATTCTGAGAAAAGTGTTTGTAATGTCATCTGAGAAGACGAAGAAATTAACTATTGTGTATTATTTTACCGATATGTTTATGCGAAATTACTACCAAATTCACTCACACAGTGACATATATACTGGAATAGTAACATTTATGGTTTATTAGAATTATATTTCAAAGTTTTCCACTATTTGTGGATACATTTGTATTCATAATTTTTTTAAATTTGTATGTGTTTATACATTAATTTCAGATTCATGTCTGGAACGAATATCTGCTTGCTATCTAACTAGCACACTGTCCCGAGAAAACCTTGAAACTACCAAGTCTGTTTTTTTTATATTGCAGTTATATGTGTCACTTTGCACTACTCATTAGATACATGCTAAAATAGAGTACGTATCGGAGCATCGGGGCTCGAAAATAGTCAGGTTTATTCGCTTATAAAGTGTATGTCTTCGTTGCTGAGTTGGTTCTATGACAAAATATCTCTAAGCGATTTGCGCCGACGCATATACAACCATATCAAAGCTCGCGCGTGACAAAACTAGTAGAGTCTTCCTTTAGAAAGTTTTGCAAATCTCATTGTTCTTAGTTCACAATGAAATGGGTTCACAGATTCTTGGCAGCTAGGGCGATGGGATACCTTAAGTACTGTATTATTTTGTGTGTTATATCCAACAAGACAGTGTTTGGCCAGAGTTTGAAAGCATTAAACATCACAGTTAAATGGATTCCTGAAGTTACGATCGTGCTGTCGGGAACAGAACAATGGCAGGTGGGTGTTTATTTTCCCACAGAGGTGCGCTGTCATGTGAAGTTCAGAGGGTCAAGGTGGTCGGGTTTGTGACTGACGCTGCATCAGACAAACGTGTGTATGGACAGCAGTGAGGAATACAGAGACTTGTATACAGTCTGCCTACCTCCATCAGTGACAGTTGAAATAATATGTGTAGGTTATAATCTCCGCTTTACCGAGCGAGGTGACGCAACGGTAACGCGTTTGAATCGCATTCGATAGGATCCAAGTTCGATTCACGGCTCCGGCCATACTGATTTCGGTTCTCCTTGGTTCCCCAGATATCTCTCCAGGAAAATCTTGACTGATACCTTACCTATTTCTTGTCCTTGTGTAAAGTTGTATGTAACGGTCTTTAATGACCTTGCTGCTGACAAGACGTAAAGTCAAATAAAAGCAAAATAAATAAACCTCTCCGCTCATTTACAAAGAGTCCAACCAGCAATGTTATAAGTCCACCACATGGAAGGTCTGACGAGCCGCAATGCTGACATTAAACATCTGGAATGTATGTATAAAGACATACACACAATACACATGTATATACACATACCCAAATGATCACAAAACTTTTATTCGAAACATAAATCATGTGTTGTGAGAACTCTAACATCCTTTAATTAAGATGTATTTGCTTGATAAAATAGCCTAAGGTAAGCAATCAAAGACAATGAAATGCCTTGCTTGGAGCAAAAATTTATTTAATTAATTAATTTATTGATATAAAACTACTTATTCTAACGTGTGGCGAAGTTAAGGCAGAATTCCCTTGTTTGCCACTTAACCACGGTACCTATACTAACAACTTTTAAAATAATTTTACAAAATAAATTTTAAAATAAGAAATTAAAAGTTTCAAGAAATTATATAACATAGAATACACAGATAATTAACTGAAAAAAGACCAATCAATACAAAACAGAAGCCATTTGCCCTACGATCATACACACATTCATGCCGGTATGTACACGTGACATCATCCACTGTTCACTAAGCATTATAACCAAAAGTTTTCATAGTTTTCAGAAGATATCTTTTAAATGCGAACTGAGGCAACTTCTGTTTCACCAGGGATGCCCATCCTCCCCTCCAGAAAGTATGACGCAACACCCCTCCCCCCCCAGCAAATGTTGTAACAAATTTCCCATATAAAATTATTTTACCGACACCTAGCGTTAAAAGCGAGGGGTCCGGTGGCCCTCCTCTAGGAAAATGTCGATTTTTTAGGTGTAAAATGGTGCTATTTAAGCACTCTTTGAACCTAAATAAAAGTATACAGCCGGTAGAAATGAAAATGTAATATTTTTAAAGATATAATTTTATTTCGGTGAACAGTTTTCACAAAGTTATCTTTATCAAACCCGAAACCTTGTACCCTTTCTTGTTCTGGCACCACCAATTATTGGGGTCCAGAGAACGCCGACTGCCAGTTTATGGCCATTAAGGTAAGCACGACTAGCCTAACCACAATTTTTTGGTTATCCAACTAACTCGTCTTCTGCTTTACCGCAGACAATTGGGGTGCTACAGTTTATCAGTATTAAGTATGTCATAGAAATTAAAAAAATATAGTTGAACAAATATTAAAAAAAAAATGTTGCACTAGTAAAACTTACCGTTTTCAAATTTCAGTTACACCACAAAGCATTAAATTTACATAAAAATTGTGAGTTTTCAATGCCAGCCATTGCTACATGGCATGTAAAAGAGATGTGTAATAATCGTATCATATTTCTTCGAATAAACACCTCCACATTTCTGGCGCTAGCGTACCAAACGTCCAACCAACAGATAAATGCATCGAAACTCACTCTATTGTAGAGCTTTTATTTTTCATGCCCTCACCCGCCAGTACTACGGGACAGCAAATAACACGAAAAACTATTTTTTCATATGTCTTACACCTTAATAGATTAAATTTCATCAAGTATTTTCCTAACCCAACAAATATCAGCTTAGTCGAATTAAATCCCAATAAGGATTTCCAATCCAGTAGTTCGGGTTCGATCCCCGGCGAAGTCATCACAGTTTTCATTTCAATTTGTATGAATGGATGGGCGCAATCTATGAGTGAGATAATTATGGCATGCATTATTTTCGTAATCCTACATTTTTATGTGCGGATTTTAGCGGTGACTGTATAATTTTATGACGAGACCGGCTGTGTAAAATATCAACGAATTTCAATCGAGTGATTTCATATTATCATATGCAGCTATTGTGTAGAAACCTCTGTTAAAGATGTAAGCCCAGGAACCAGCGGCAATCGTCCAGCGTGATTCCCACATGTGAAAATCCTGGGGATCAAACCCGGATTGCCTTCACTGTGCCCGCTACACCAACCCAGCCCCCGGAAAATAATCTGAGAAAAATGGTAACGTCATTTATACAGCCAAGTACTGATTGATGATCTTGTTAATTAACTCACCTCTCATATTTTCTTTCCGATGTATTTCTTTATTGGAACACTGTCTTCTCGGCCTAGGCTTCTAGCTATCACCATCGCATTTCTTAAACTGAATTATTTTGTATTTTATAGCCAAATTATTTTTAGTTTTGCAGGCATGCTTTTTCCTGCAATGTTCCGACCACTTGTCCTGTCTTACTATTCCATAGCACAATAGTTCTAAACACCTGTATTTAAAAAGTTTTTTGTTGTTTTGTCATGGATAATTTCGCAAAAAAAAAAAAAACAGGCGCTGCTAACTCTCCTTGAAATATTAAAACACTATTGGAAAAACATGCATCCCCACAAGAAACTGAAAACTCAAAACAATCGACATTCATGCCCACGTGAACTGTACGTGACTGGCGGAAACCTCCCTAGACATGCGTGCGGACTTGAGACAGGGCTGGCCATTTATTGTAAAACAAGGGGTTGACAATTACTCGGCCACATTCCTCGCAGAGAGAGAGAGAGAAAGAGATAGAGCCTGCTCGCCGTTGTATAGGTACTGATAGAAAGATGCATGTCACGCGGGCAGGCGCGCCGGAGCGAAGTTTTGTGTTGGGGGGGGGGGGGCAAAGACTCATGTATTTTGCGAATATGCACATACCCCAAAATACCGGAATGCGGAGGTCTTCCCCCGGAAAACTTTGAATTTTAATGTACAAAATTGTGCAATGTAGAGGTTTCCGAACAGAAATAATGAGTATAATGCTGCAATCACAACAAACAAAATTTAAATAATGTTACAAATGTATTACATATACCCTAAAAATGTATGTGGGGGGGACACATACTTTGCCTCCCACAGAAATGTGTTGGGGGGGGGGGGGAGGGCAACCACCAGCTCCGGGGTTACTGCACGTGGCTACTTAGTGCCTCTCCTTTCTCCCAAAAAACGAAAATCACCCCCTCCCACAATTTACACCCT
>PNEQ01055332.1:17937-48081 GCA_003012365.1 Medauroidea extradentata
AGACTCCTCAAGGCATTCCAGGCGCGCGCACTGCAGAACAGCAAAGGATTTGGAATTAGCACTGGTGCGATGCTTTCGTTTAAGCAATGCCAGAGTGGCTTGCAAACTGGTACCAACTGTATGACGGGAGAGAAATTCAAGTTTGTTTTCTAATTACAGAGGAGATTTAAAATATAAAATGATTTTTAAAAGAAGTAGGCTATGTAATTTACGTCTGTGGTCTAGTCGCTGTGATGGCAGATATACGTAACGCCGTCCGAAACATGATCACGTGTTTTCAGATTAAAATTGTAACGCACGCATGTATTTTGAATCTTTTGCAGTACATTCGCTTATTCGTCTTCACTATGATTCTTAAGTGGTTTTTAGCGGAGAAAACAGTCCAAGCAACAACATTAAAGAAATTGTTCCCTCTTTTTCTCTTTGCGGAGCGTGCAATCTGATCTGTTTGCAACATCATTTAACGTCAACAGGGACCTTGGCTTTTTCTACTGCCTTCGAGTCTCAGGTCGTACAGTCAATATCAGAAGTATTCATACACTTATTATGTGCACACCATTCCTGAGCTTAGGGAATCGGCTCAAGTTTCTCAGCTTTCCAGAGAATTAATTTTTTAAAACCCAGATGAGAGCCGATAACGTAAACTCGCACTGTAAACTTTGCTGCAGATTGGTTTTACAATGTAACGTAATTTTTCGAGACAAACCGTATAAAGATTTTAGCTGATTTAACAATTGAAAGGAAATTTCATTAAGTAACTAATTAGTTACCTTCATACTGTATTTTGTCTCGACAAAATCAGAGTACGTAGTTAAAATCAGTTTTAATAAATTCACAGAGCGATTTAACGATATTGGCTCACGTTTATGTGTTAAAAAAAATAACACTCGTAAAAATTTTCTAAACTTGGGTAATCAGATGTCGAACAATAACGGTTAGTGATAAATAACTGGACGAACATAATTGCTTGGAAAATTTATGTGTTTATATAAAAATATTTAAGTGTGCCACAATACACATAAATTAAACAAATAAAACGTAAACAACACAAACATCAAAAGTTTTCGTTCACTTCAGATGTATTGGTATGGGCGATACATGCACCGCTAACAACTAGCGCCATTGTGCATTAAGGGTGTTCACGTGGCAGAAATGTATAATTTTATATTTGCATGACATGGTGTTCGTTTTATAGACGTTACTTGTCACTACATTTACCACTTGTAACATTTTTTTTTTTAGTTCTCACAATTTTTTCATAGCTGCATGTCAAAGTCAGAATTTGCAAGTTACGGAAACACAATAAAAAACAAGTGTCTTAATCGAATGAAATAATTTGCAATGAAATTAGATATTATGAGCCATATGCTATAATATTTAAAAACACACAACAGTCCTTTTGTATTATTTTTAAATTACCATAAATAAAGTAAATTGTCATTATTTTCAGATTTTTTAAGAAGTAAAAATGAATCTCACTGTGTGCTTTTTAAATATTTTAGCATATTACCCATAATATCTCATTTCAGAGTCAATTATTTCATTATAGTAAGAAACTTGGTTTTTTGTTATTACCACGTTCCCGTAACTTGCAAATTTGGACTTTGTCATGTCGCTATGGGAAAACTATAAGCGTTAAAAAAATGTTTATAAGTGGAAAATGTTGTCACAAGTAACGTCTAAAAAGCGACCAGTGTGCCGCGCAAATATAACATTGAGGGCTCATTCGTTGACAAAGTGTAGTTCAGTCATAAGTCAACTGCAACTCTGTGTGTTTGTGTGTATGTGTGTGTGTGTGTGAAATATTAGAGCCACTGATTTTTTGTGAAAAGTATTTTGCACCACTTGGTTTCAACGTCTTTCACGCACATCCGCAGCTCTGCTTCGTGGCTATTGGCCGAGTCGCTTATTTTACTGTGCCAATGAGAGCAAGGTTACTGCGACATCACACGTCTGTGACTTGCGGGCAAGAACCTGAGACGCTGAGAGTTAAAAACAGCCAATCACTGGCCATGAAGCAGAGCTGCAAATGTGCACACGAGGCATTGATAGAAGTCGTTACAAATATTTTCCACAAAACACCAGTGGCTGTGAGCAACCAACCAACACGGGGCGTCAAGAGAAGGAAACGTTTCAAACTTCACAACCAGTGCAAATCGTCGAGGTAGATCGCGTCCGACAATCTATTCTGCAATAGACGGGTATTGTGAAACGAACTCTTTACAGAACATGCTAAGAAGTGGACGTCCAGGCAAGCTGACTGCTGGAGGAAACGTATAAGGGTTAATCTTGTTAAATAAATACGAAATGAAGCTCTCCAAATATTGTGAAACGAGTTGTCGAATCAAGACGTCTTAGGAACTGCAAGCGCAGTGCGACGGATATTGAAAAACTAAGGTTGCAATGGCCGCACACCTCGCAAAAAGTTTCCGAAGCGAATCGGGGGATACGTTTTCTTTCTGCAAAACAACGCATAAATAAAGGACCTGCTTTTCGGAATTAAGTTATTTCCTCTGGTGAAAGTAAATTAAGTTATTTTGTGTCGAACTGAAAATGTAAGGTATGGCAGAAAAATAACACGAAGCTACAACCTAAGAACTTACGGCCCCAGCAGAACAGATATGGAAATGTGTCAGTGTGCGGATGCATGAATGCTGCCAGAGTAAGGAAGCCTTATGTTATGACTGCGTTGTGGGCCACGAAATGTGTAGTGACATTTTGAAATGAAATATGCCTAACCGCCGGAGTCAAACGAATGAATCTCTAAAACGAATTTACGACCCTGAAAGACAACGATCGTGAAATACAGAAATACAACACTATAGTGTTGTCTATAGACTCTAGCTGTTGTATATGATACATTGATACATATAAGCAACTTTAGTGACCAGGATAAGGAAAAGTCACATTACGAGCAAGGCTACCATGATGAAGACCCTCCTTGAAGTGAAGTGAGAGGGTTTTACGGTCATTTTACAACGAGATATTGACAGCCGACGAGGGTGAAGTGAGGTGAAGGGACAACGCAACATCCATACCCGAGCCGGGATTCGAACCCAGGACCTCGCACACCGTAAACCGGTACCTAACCAACCACTCTACGGAGACAGGATGCTCTCCTTGAAGAGGCGGTTTCTACTTACGTATAAAACCTGTAGAATTAATACTTCAAACGAAAGTAAATGTCACAAAGTTTTAAACAACAGAGAGTTTTTTGATACTCATATTTTGTTACCTACGAATAATTTTGTGCACGAATACTTTTAACACGAAGTATTCCTCTTTTTTTCCTTAATGTTAATGTAATTCACATTTTCTAATACTTTTCTCATACTGTTCTACGAGTACAGATAAAGACCTTATTTTCTTTCCAATGCCGTTTGTTCTGTTTTATTATATCCCCAACCATAACCGCTCAGTAACTAAGTTTAGCATCGCTGCGCAAAACTTAGATGTGCGAATAATTCTGAAGTTTATTTTATACTTCGTTACACTTAAATGTGCTCCGGTTATATTTGTCTCTCAGTGCCCGACAAATAGCATAGGCCTATATATGAAGTAAATTTTTGAAGAGTAACCATAGCACGTAATTATACGATTCTAACTTGACCTACCAACATCATTTGGCCTATCCATGAGTACGTAATTTTAGACGCTGTGGAAGTATACACAATGGACAGAACCTAAAAACGAAGCAGGGCTTTCAGAAGTTCTCCAGAAGACACGTGTTCCATCCACTCGTGTTACAACGACGTGGGAGAGAATGAACAGTTGAATCTTTGTGTGCCATCGTAACGATGACCTGCGATAGGAACTTTTGTCGCCGAGAAAACTTAACGCCGCTGTTGTCCCGGGGGAGGGGGGGGGCAGAGGGGAATGTGTGCACGGGTACGTTTGTATGTATTGAAGGTTATCTAGCCGGTCGAACCATGACGCACTGGCGCTGCGGGGCGATAGCTCGAACGCGCACACTTCTCCAAGAAGCTGACGGGATAACAGTGCAAGTACAGTAGCGGAGCAACCAAGTTCACCTTGTGCGTGTAACCAGAATGGCAGGTAAGAACCGTTTGTTCTCAAGTTCTTCTGTCGCCTCCCACCAGCACTAGACGTGTGCCGTGTTTTCAATATATATTTTTTTAATGTGATTTCTTCCTGTTTTGGGTTTCGTTTCATACTATGTATTCTTCATTGCTGGTGATGTTCATAAGTTATTCTAATGTGATGTTTTTCTGGCTTTACGACTTCCTAAGGCCATGATGAACTATGTGTACAGCACTGTTCGTAGCGTCAATGCTTGTCACGCAGAGTTTTCATATCACTTTGTCAATCTTAAACCGTTATTATAACGTCTGAATACTTACCCTGCAAATCTGTTATCGCTCTGCATACTCCTTGTTTTCATTTGGGCGTGTCATGTACAGGAACATTTTTATCGCGACATATTCAGTTCTGTGCTTGCTAGTGTCGGCTTTAGAACCACAATTACGTTGTAGTGTATTTGTATATAACAACCATTAGGTTTCTTTCATGTGGCTCTACTTAGTGTTTTCACTATTGTTTCTACCACGGGTAAAGTTCTATTTGTGAGTCTTTCAACTTATTGTCCCTTTAAGAGAGTGAGTCCTCGTATTTTTAGTGGCAGTTGTTTTTTTATTTGCGTTACGATTTTACGTGGTAATTTAATAGGATTAACATTTTGTTGCCTGTTAGATTTACTATTTCAATAGAGTTTTTAGTGCCTTACATTATTTGTAGATGTAGTTTTTCCTTTCAAATAAATGAGTCGGAAATATGTGGTTCGGTTCCGTTTCTCACTCCCAACCTTGGAATAAATTTACTTCGGCGCCGCTTATCTCAAGTTAAGCAAGGAGGCGATAAGACACACTGACCATCAAGTACCTGCACATCAGCAAAAACCTTGAACTGACATGCAAGGTTCTTGAATATTCTGTTATGCGACTTTCAGCGACACTGTTTGAGTTATACGTTATAAGCGACAGTACTCTAAAGCCTTATGATAGTTTATAGATTTGTGAACATGAATTTTATTACTTAAGAGTTAGTTGGACCTAAGATTTTTTTTTTCTGTTTGAAGCAAGAAAACGGGGAGGTCCATAAGTCGACTGCAATATGTGCGTTCAACACCGCTTCGCCTCTAAGCGCAGAGTACTAAACTAGCGTGCAGTGTTTTCGTAGAAAGTGTTTTACAATAAGACTTTAAGCGGTGACCCTGTTATTTTATTGGTGGAAAGTATGAAGTGAAGTCTAACGCAGGTCGCCATCATTTTATTTTACAATTGCGGTTGGTAGTTTTCCAGATACAGCAATCGAAAAAAAAAGCCATTTTTACCACTTTGGAGAAGCTTGGTCAATACGTTTTTAACAAGCTAGCAGTATTTTTAAAACGCTGGAGACATAGTTTTAAGTGTGTCTTCTTTTCGTAGACATACATATTGCAAACACGTTTAATAGTTATACGTGAAAAAACACTTTTCGTTCCGCGCTACATCACATCTCATGCGCCAGGTCCAAACTAACTCTTAAGGTGGCTCCCTATGTAGGCTGCGTTTGTATGCATGAGAGATAAAATCGATGGTTTGCAAAGAGTGCCGCTAATTGGGGTATGTAATGTAATCACCCTACGTGCAAGCCACTCAACTGGCACGAAGTAATATACTATTGTTTTTCCTATGATAATTTAAGGGTATGCTCTGTAGTTTCTAATATTTTTGCGGTAATTATTCTTTAAAACTTAAACGAGAGCAGATATATAAATCTGTCTGGCAGTTTTGTTTGAAATTGTTTTTTATAACTAATATTTTCAAAGAAAGAAATTATACGGTTTAAACTAAACAGTCAGTTAACCAAAATTTCGTTAATTACATAATTAGCAAAAGCCGTAGTGTTTACTGCCTTGAAAAGATCACCCAACATGGAGAAAACTATTTTAAACAAAACTGCCAGATACATTTTTTTTATATCTGCTCTCGTTTCGGCGTAAATAATTAATTTTGCTAAAAAAAAAGTAGAAAGTAGAGAGCGGTGACCATATCAATTTATTTGCAGGAAGGTCCAACACATGTTTATATTTATAAGTATTTTCGACTTAGGGGCGTCATTTAGGGGTGGCAGGGGGGGCATTTGCCCCCCTCGGATTTAGAATTTAAGGGGAAAAATATATTTTTTGTATTTTGTTATTTAAATAATGCTGACTTGAGCACAAAAAACTGAAATTGTATTATTAAAGTTTCTAATTTATACATGACTAATTAATAAAAAAGATGCAACAAGGTCACTGTCGCCGAAAAAAAATCTCCCCCTCACCTTCCTAGAAAAACCTGAAATGACACCCCTGTATTCGATTCCGTAAGGTACTTTTCGAGATACAGATGTTTTAAAAAATTTCTTTTTTCGTCATTTTGAGAGGTCAGAAAATCGTGTTTTCAAAGAAAGTGCCAAATTTTTTAAAATTTTTAGCGATGTATATTTGAAGTTTGTGTTCTGTTCGTATGCGAACAATGCGCGTTAAGTAGTTTCGTTAAAAAATAAGTAATAATCGCCACTTTCTGCAACGTAAGTTCTGCACATATGTACTTACTGTACGTACAAGGCGGTCTTATATCAAAATAGACACGGTTTCTTCAAACGGCGTGCGTTTATTCGCGTACAGTGGAAGGAATTGTCGCTAACATCCGATATGTCCATGACGCATGACAGTACTTGTTAACTATTTAATAAGTCGTATGTATTCAGAAAACCCGTTTTTATTAAATAATAATTTTCATAACCTTCTAGTTTGCTGCTAATTATTAACTCTAACCTAAAAAAAAGTAAGTGAATTATATTAATACAGGACTATTCACGAATTCAGTTGCACAACGTGACCATAAAATAATACGAATTACCAACAGTGAACTAAGGCCTCACTTTAGTTCATGACTTCGGTTATAAACGTTGATATCAACCGATGTCATCGCACCCAGCCAGGCATTCTTCACAGCGTTCATTAGCTACAGAGCTGCGTGGTTGCATGCATACCCGGCGTTATCACCGTGGATTTTGTAACAATAGGCCACAGTCTCACTAGAGGTATTAAACATGCTTAGTTCAAAACACTTGGAAGTCATGTTTAATCGCATTCAAAAATTAATATGCTTGCGATGTTACGTGCTGTAATCGAAATAACCATAACCACAAGCATACCCATTACCATTGCCAAAGCCATTACAAAAACGTCTTGTTATAACTGATGTAAAAAAGGCCCAAACAGGTTTCACTGTTTAATTTTATAATATGTTCACCGAGCGAGGTGGCGCAACGGTATTCCGTTGGACTCGCATTAGGGATGACTTGAGCTCGATCCCCTGCTCCGGACATCGTGATTTCGATTCTCCACAGTTTCCCGATATATCTACAGTCGAACGCAGGGATGGTTTCTTAGCTAAGGCCATGGTCGATTCCTCTTCTGATTCCTGTTTTTGAACGAAGTTGTGTGTAGACTAACAGTTTCTGATGGCCTCGCTGTCGACGAAACGTATAGTCAAATAAAAATAAATTTAAATATTTGGTTTATTTAAGTTTGTTAACGTATTACATAAATAACTTCCCATTGTATTGACCTTTGCGTTAATATTTTGCTACAAATAATCTCTTAGTTTTGCGTATATTCTCATTGTATGTATGTGTATATGTGTGTACGCATTTGTTGAGAGTTTGCCATCTTACACTGCGACTGTGCAATTGCAATGCATATGGTAATGACCTTTGTTTTGCCTGAGTGCAGCACGCATCATATCAGAGAATGAGTTAATTTCTTACTGTTACTGGTATGGTTATGGTTATTTCGATTGTAGCACAGCTTTAACTGAATAAAATTAACGGACATTCTAACCTCAACAAGCTTGTAACTTACAAGTGTACCACTTTTGTTACAGTGGATATAAACACTTTAAAAATAAGAATTTATTTAATTTTACGCGCGCTATATATCATACACAGAAAACAGCACTATTTGTTACGCCTCTCGTTACTTGAAGCAGCTAATATAAGACCCAGCAAAGGAGTTACAGTATATCGTTCGATAGTACACAAAGAATTGTTTACTTTACTCGAGAGGAGACTGCTATTTGAACACACTTGAGCTCGTGTAACTGATTTATAAAGCTATTATTCTGTATTTAGTATCAGGTTCCTTGGCGTAGAGGCGTTCAAAAGAGTAATTTGATCACAAGTCAGTTATAACGAACCTATCACTTCGAATGGCAGAACATGGCACTGAATAAAGTTTATGAATCTGTTCATGCTAGGATGGTGTAACAATTTTTTGTCAGGCACAGAATAAAGAAATTATTACTTTTGTGTGTTCACACATTGCAAACTATTTTTATTTTGGTGACGCACAACAATAATCAAAATCATAAAATGCCTAATCCATGTCGCCTCTCTTAGGTTTCTATTGAATGATGCCATTCCTGCTGTATGATTTTTGCCATCACTGAAAGCAAAGTATTGTTGTAGGAACCATACTTCTGTTAAAATAGGGACAACATTCCAGTTTGTTTGTCGTTACTATCTGCATTGTTCCTACAACTAACTGTCCTGTGGAAGTGACAACGTGTTACGTAAAAGAAAGATGCTCTTTTCTCCATCTACAGAACAAATTGTTACTTCTACAAAACAGATTGTAATAGGAACAATCCAGATAGTACTGAACATTACATAACTGTTGTCCCTATTTTAACAGAAGCATGGTACCTACAACGATACTTTTCTTTCAATGCACACTGTTTTCAGTTTCATTGTCTATGTTCGTTTGTCTTTTCATTGCTACTCTCGTACAAAACTGTTTTTTTTTTCTTCAGACATTTCTTAAGCAATAAGATGTTTCACAACTGCCAATTTCTAGCTAGGACTTAGTAATGAAACTCCATTTAGTTTTCTGGTAAACTTTCCCTAAGACTGAGGTCTGGAATACGCATTTTTAGAAGGCGATATGTTTCTTAGTCTCTATTCGGTGTTTTCTTTTTCCTCGTTCATAAATTTTTACCACATACTTTAATTTCGCTGCAACGGTATTTCTAGCCATCATGTTTTTTAATTTTTTCCCGTTTTGATTATGTTCGTTTCTCGTTCTTTTGCCAAACAACTATCGCACTACTCTTACATTTTCTTCAGTAGTTCTCTGCAGGCCGTAACTCTTCTTGTAGTACTGCTAAATTTAAATTTCCATTCATTTAATAACAATATTGGTTCTTTCGCATCCATATAGCTTCAGAAATACTTGTGCCAACCGTATAACACATTGTGACAAACTGAGGAGAAAGTGAAGATTCTTAATATCTAGTTACAGGTTATGAATTGAATGAAACCACAGAATATATATATATATATATATATATATATATATATATATATATATATATATATATATATATATATATATATATGTGTGTGTATGTGTGTGTGTGTGTGTGTGTGTGTTTTCTGAAAAACAAACACATAATAAGCACACTACGAGAATCCTGTACTGAACTAGAGACGAAAATGTAAGTGGCAAAATGTTGTACGACATTTCACGTGCACAACTTGGCAACACTGCGTGGAGATAGTCCTCTCTTGCGCTCTACGTCCAGGTATTATTTTATGTATGTAACGTCAAGTCCGACTACTTGGTTCAATGGTTAGGCGTGATTCACAATGCGCAGTCCGCAACCGACTGCCGACAGCCGGCAGTCGAATACAATTCACAATGTGCAGTCCAGCAGCCATGATTTTTATGCATTGTTTTAAAAAAAACTGCTGTATAATAATCGGTCACGTTGCATTCGGCAGTCCAGCAGTCGGAGATAAAGTTCGTCATCTCCGACTGCTGGAATGCGGACTGCGCATTGTGAATACACATATCTTAACGTACAATTGCCGACAGAGACTGCGCATTGTGAATCGGTCCTTAGCGTTCCTGACTGTTAGGTCAAGGGTCCCGGGTTCGATTCCCGGCCGGGAGATACAATTTACAGTTACCTTCCCGGTTTTAGGACTGGGTGTTGTGTAGTCAGTTATCCCCATCCTGCGGAAGACGATGGCGAACCACGGTAGTTTCATCCTCGCATAGTCTCGCCTCAGGGGTTTCCCCTAGAGGTTCCAACCAGCATCTGTGTTGAGTACTCGGAGAAGAAGAAGAAGTTACGTCAAGTAATAGAATAATGTTTGTACTGTCCGATATGTTAACCTGTACCCATAATATGTTGGTCAGAACAGTAGTAGTAAGATATCTGTGGAGTGTAAGAGGATACTAACTACAGTGCTTCGTTGCCGCATTGTTAGGGACCTGAAAAATTCGCGTTTTCCTTCAGGCACACTCTAGGATTCCAACAACTGCAAGTTCGTTCCATTTTCGCAATTGGCTGTTGGCTTATTTGACACCTCCTTGCAGTCGATAAACCAATAATAACAATGTCACTGAATGCAGGCCCATTTCACTGTATAGCGAATAGGCAATGAACAGCTGTTGTCAGTTTGAGTTCACATATATTCTTGGAATCTAGCCTACAAGTCAGTGAACCACGAATTTTTCCGACCTCTACACATTGTGCATGAAATGTTATCGTCCAACATTTTGCCACTTACATTTTCCTATCCAATTGCCCAGGATTCACGAGGTGTGCTTACTATGTGGATGCTTCTGGACAACCTGTATAGTTCCACTTGCGACCACGGGCCCCCCATTTACATTTAGGGTTGTCACAGCAGTGTAACCCAAAAAGAGGACACATCCTTGTTCAAAGCATTAAAAAAGAGGACACTTAAAAAAACACTCTTAGTACACCATAAAATTTTTTTTTATATAAATGTATAAATTATTTACTTTATTATCTGGTAGTTTAGTAGAGTAAATGCTAAAAAAGCAAACATAATTTCTAGAAATAAACTCCGAGTGTGTTAGCATTCATAAAATAAAACAGATTGAAATAGTCTTCAACACATGCTGACAATTGCACTTTCTGAAAACCATTGACAACTGTAAACATATGTATGACTAACGAACAACGTAATAATTTCCAAAGCAAAGAAGTTGCACATAAGTGCGAGGCATGTCGGTACCGTTCCTAAACATTTCGTGATGCAGAGACCATATAAAAAGTACATTTTGGCTCTCTGTTCTTGAAGAAGAGGACATTTGGCACGTTTTTGTAAAACCCGGCCGGACAGTTTACGAGGCGTTAAAAAGAGGACATGTCCGGGTAAAAGAGGACGTCTGGTAACCCTATTTACATTGTTTTTCCAAATATTACTTTAAAATCCAGAAGGGAGCAGATTTCGTAAGTACGCCATATAGATTTGTTGAAAATTGTTTCTGCTATGCAGTGTAGTTTTTTATTTTTTTTTTATTTTTTATTTTATTTATTTATTTATTTTTTTGGCTAGTAGTCGATTTAAACAAATTTATTTAAATTCAATGACTAGCCAAAAATATATAATTTTTGCTTCGAAAAAATTAGGCTTACTTAGTAAAATCAGTTTTCAACAAACAAACGTAACCGTTTTACGGTACCTGCTTCCTTCTAGAATTTAATTAAAAATATTAGCATAAACAGCGTAGGTGTATTAGAAACCCATAACATTAAATATGTTATTCCACTTTACATACACGCACTAACATGCACATACTCGCGCGCGCGCACGCACACGCACACGCACACACACACACACACCAACACACACACACACACACACAGCCTAGGCAGGGCCAAATTTGAGCTCGAATCATTAAAAGAATAACCCGAGCAAGAGAATTACACCGTCCAATAAAACACGACACCCTGAATTGTTTGCGTTATTGTAGACATAATCTTGTGATCAAGCATACGTGGTCGCTTAACTGACCTAACATTCTTTACTCCAACCAATTAGTACAGTCACATTATGTGTATATGACCTGGTAGCAAGCTAACTCAACATGAGAGAAAACCATTAGATACCTAAGCCTACAAAAATGTACTTAATATCTTGTTTTACAAATTTAGGTGGTGAACCTATAATTGTTGTACTAAAGTAGACCAGCTTGGTGAGGTTTTTAAATGTTAAAGTCTTCTTTGTCGTCGAGTCCATTCGTCAGTTCTACACTAGCTAACAATGTAGTAACTTGACTGGTTCAGTAACCTTCCTGGGTCATCCACATCGACGAATGATATCAAAGCTCGTGACTCGCAGCACGGTCGACGCAACTATAATTTATGTAGACGTGACTGAGAAACAATTTACAACATACAAATGTACGGACGGCCTGTGATATGTGAATCGCTTCTGAAAATATTTCTAGGTATCTGCAAACATTTTTTTTTGCAGTTTTAACAGTTTTTTACGCGACATACATTTAAACTATCTGCTTTTTAAAATACGTGGAGACATTGGACTATTTCTCTTACATTGCTGTCAACTTCGTTTTGAATGTGCCGGTTATTCCCTACTCTTAGAAGGCCTACGTGCATTTCTGTTGATATGTGTATATATGTGTATATATGTGTGTGTGTGTTTGTGTGTCTATATATATATATATATATGTATATATATGAAGTGTCCTGACTGACTCACTCACTCATCAAAGCACAGCCCAAAACTGCTGGACCTAGAACCATAAAATTTTGAGGGAAGTTTCCCCTTGGCCCGTAGGCACCCACTAAGAATGGATTTTTCGAAATTCTATAATTAAGGGGGTGAAAAGGGGTGAAATGTGTTTTCAAAGAATCCCTGATATCTCACTAACCGGGAAAGCTATCATAATTTTTTTAACTTCAAAATATTGACCAAACAAATTCATATTTGCGAATTTTTCGATTTTACGAAATTCGATAATTAAGGGGGTGATAAGCAGTAAACTGTGTTTTTCATTAATCCGTGATTTCTCCTAAACCATTTCAGATAGTGAGGTGATTTTTTCTTTAAAATAATGCTTTAGTAAATAACTAAAAAGTATTTTTTAGAATTTTTCGGAATTCGTCCTTGAAAGCTCTTAAAAATAAAAAATGTGTTTTTAATTTAGGGCTTGGGCCCGAGTTTCTCGGCTTTCGAGAGAATTATTTTTTAAAATCCATACGAGAGTCGATATCGTGAAATTGCTTCGTAACTTTGTTACAAATTGGTTTTATTATGCAATGTAATTTTTCGAGAAAAACTGTATGATGAGTATAGCTAATTTATCAATAAAAAAGAAATTTCGTTAATTAACTAATTAGCAACTATTTTGCAGTCTTCTGACTCGACAAAATTAGAGTATGCAGTTTAAATCAGTCATAACAACGTTACGAAGTGATTTTACAATATCGGCTCCCATTTATTTTTAAAAATAATTGTTAAATGCGAAGAAACTCGGGCCCATGCCCTTAATCCCACTTATCTCCTAAACCAGTGGAAATATTGAAATAGTTTTGGCTTTAAAATAAATCTTACGTAAATATTAAAAAAGTAATTTCTGGATTTTTCGAAAGTCGTTCTTGAAAGCTGTTAAATATATATATATATATATATATATATATATATATATATATATATATATATATATATATATATATAATTTTTTTTCAAATAATCTTCTGTACCGCTCATAAACGTTGAGATACCGAGATGATTTTTTGATAAGAATGAAGCTTATGTAAATATCTACAAGCCAGGTTCAGGATTTTATGAAATTCGAAAATTAAGGATGTGAAAAGCAGTAAAATGTCACAGTCTACTGAAAAAAGAGAATGATCACGGAGAAATAATTCAACAGTTGTTTCTGTTTGCCAACCTACTCATAAATAAAACCTCTTTGGACTGTAGCCTGTACATACGAAATAATTATCACAGCCTGCCTTTAAACCAAAATACAGCTTTAAGCATTCACTCAGGTACTGTATAAAGTTTGTGGTGTGGGTTCGTATCCCGTGCAAGACTTGGCGATGGGTATTACTATGACATCATACGAGCATATTGCGCGCGCTCTTTACACTGAGCTAAGACAATTTATAGTTCACTGTTATTGAGTACGCTAGCTGTTAAATGCCTTCATTACATATTTTATCTAGTTACTGTTTACATTACATAATTTCACGCCGGCCAAGCCGCAGCCAGCCAGCTAGTCTCTGGAGACACACACACACACACACAAAGAGATTGGACAGTTGGGCATTGGATTACGTTCTGTTTTCAGTGTAAACAATTTACGAATACCAAGTTGGTAACAAATGGCTCTGAGTTTAATTGTAGTTTCGGATGTACTATGTCCCATCTGGCCTTTATGTGTGGCCAAGTGAGTTAAGTAATCGTATTGAGTTAAAAATTAACGAATACTAGCTGGGGTCCTATCCGAAATAATTTGGCGACAAAACTAGATTGCAGTATTAGACAGTAGTTGATACACGAAAGAGCCGTGATTATATTTAGCCAACCTGGGTAGTCGTACTAAAAGAAACAGTAACTGGGACCCACAAGGATCGGTTTCAGCCCAGACACTTGAATGCGCTGTCTACTTGTGTGTTGGTGACTGAGAAGTGAAAGGGCTACAAGGGCGTCCTTGAAGCGCGCATCAAATTCCCGTCGCCTCAACGAACCAAGCGCTGAACTAGCGTGCAAGATTCTAGTTCATCCATTTTTACTATGGGACTTCAAGCGATGACCATATAATTATATTATTGGTGGCGAGTATGTATCAAAGGTCTGGAAAGGCCTTTTTAGCTACGTTGGAGAGCTTGGAAACAGTGTTTTAATGAGTACGGTGTCTTAACAATGACATTCCGTCCTTGTCGGGAATGTGTGTTTTGTTTATATTATGTCCATTGGCACGATGAGCACATGTGAAATAGTTTCGTAAGTGTGGTAGGCGGTGCCCTTAAGGAGGTGTTCGTGTGGAAAAACATAGACGTTACTTCTGACTACATTTTCCACTTGTAAACATTTTTTAGCTCTCGCAGTTTTTCCATAGCAGCATGCCAAAGTCAGGATTAGCAAATTGCGGGAACATAGTAACAACAAAAACCGAGTGACTTACACGAATAAAATAATTTACACTGAAATTAGGTATTGTGGGCCATATATGCTTAGTATTTAAAAACACACAACAGTAGTTATGTATTTTTTTTTACTATCATAAATGAAGTAATTTGTCAACATTTTCAGATAATTTTTTTTGTTAATACAAAGGAATATCATGTGTGTTTTTAAATATTTTAGCATATTGCCCATAATCTCTCATTTCAGTGAAAATTATTTCATTTGAGTAGGACACTTGTTTTTGTTATTACCATGTACCCGTAACTTGCAAATTTTGACTTTGTCATGTCACTATGAGAAAACTCTGGGAAAACAATGTATTCGACGCCGACGAGCATCTACCTGATTCCATTATTTGACGTTTCGACATCAATTATATGTGACGTCGGTATTGTATGCGACAGACGTTTGCTACAACAGTCCTCATGAAATAAATTTTGTTTGTCATTCTAGAACGCAGAAGAAAACACTTGTTAAAAACTGACACAGTATTACATAGTTTTAGAGCGCAATAGAAGAGATACTGCTTATTTTACATAATTCAATACGTTTTCCTAGAGATTTCCAGCCGGCATCTGTAGTGTAGTCGATTAGGAGCCGGTCTACTGTGCGAGAGGTCCTGTGTTCGAATCCTGGCTCATGCATGGATGTTTCTTCGCATAACTTCACCCTCATGGGCTCTTTGGTTTTGTAGTGATTTCGAAAACATTTTATCTTAACGCAAATTAAGACAAATATATCACAAATTTATTCATACAGTCTTAACACATATATAGCATCGTTTGTATCTGAAATTTTCTGTTGCAATACACCAAACGGATTTTTAGATTTTCGTCCCTGAAATATCACATATTTTGTTGTCAAAATAAGCCAAAATGAAGCAAAATATTTTTTTAGTAGCAAACGGTACATTATTTTATAAAACGCTCTGGCAATATTGTGCATCGTATGCCTGTACACAGTCTTAAATTTTTCAAAGCATTTGGTTAAAAAATATTCGCGTTACTTGCAATTGCTTGAAATTATTGAAAGATCGTGGCCTTAAGACATCGTTGTTAAAGGGCCATAAAACCTTCTAACCTCACCTAGAGTTGTTCACTTACCATAGCAAATTAATTAAATCCACAGCAACAAATACGCAGCTCGTCGGCACATGTCTTTGACCGCGGCAGAAAGTAAGCAGACCTTTCTTGCTGCGGTTGGCACTGCGGCTAGGGCACGGGTTCGATTCCTGGCGGGGTCTGCCCGGATTTTCGCAGGTGGGTGTCGTGCCGGACGATGTCGTTGGTCGGCGGGTTTTCTCGGGGATCTCCGGTTTCCCCCGTCCTTTCATTCCGGCGCTGCTCCATACTCACCTCATGTCACCCCTCACAAACGCTAAGACCTCGATGTTAAGCGCTGACCAAAATCTCTATCTCACTCACTCACAAGTGCTGAAAATCTCACTGTTAAGAGCTGTTCAAAATTTCTTCATCAATTTATCACAGTTCGATACTGACAATCGCAACGTAATAACGTACTCGGTGATGGCGTCGGGCTACGACAGCAGCAGCTTCGCTCTGATTGACTGTAGCTGGACGCGACACATCGCAACGCCAGCTATAGAATAGAAATCAAGTTATATGATAGGTACGGCAACATCTCTACAGCAAGAGCTCACTGCCCAGTGAAGGTGGGTAAGTGGTCTTTACGTCTCGTCGACAGCGAGGTCATTATAGAAAATAACAGGAGCTGGGAGATGAGTCTACCATGGCCTTTGTTAAGAAACCATCCCAGCATTCGCGTGGAGCCATTTCGGGAAACCATGGAAAACCGAAATCAGAGTGACCGGAGCCGGAGATCGATCCGAGGTCCTTCCTAATGCGCCACCTCTCTGGACCCTCTACCCAGTGGAATGTAGACTAGTCACAACGGTAGAGAAGTGGTTGCACTCGGAGACATCCCCAACGTGAATTATAACTACAACCTGTGCCGATGACAAAGTTCTTAGCTTCCGTGACAGCTAGCAATGCGTGTATTTTCTGATCACGATTATGGTCGTAATGATATAAATCGTCTGCACGGGGCTCATTTCTATTCCTGTACAGCGAAAGGCGTGCAGCGCAGACTTTTAAGCTGGCTGCAGAGTTGACTTCAAGGACAACAAGATTTCAGGGACGTGACGCACTACCTGGGGAAGGAGGAGGGGAGGGTGTAGAGATCAGGCACAATGCCCCAGGGCCTAGTTTTAATGACAACCCGCATCATAGATTTACGCCACACGCAAGATTGTTCCAGCAGACTGTCAGTACGCTGTATTCGCACGGGTATGATAGCCGTTCAAACATGTTACTCTTGTCAAAATAACCAGGAGATGAAACAAAACCAACGAGGGCCATGTAATCTGCTGACGTTATTGGTAGGTCGTTCTTTTTCCTGGATGATAATTCTCGTCTATCAATGGACGACATGCTTGAGGAGAGGAAATTTTGGTCGTCCGTGGCCAGCTCTCTCTCCTGACTTAATGTCAACTGAGCATTAAATTGAGTCCGTGCCACGCATGTGTGCAACAGTACTGGGCAGTTCAGGTAGAACATATACACTCGAAGACACTTTCTATTGTGTTCTTATCTGTTTTTTGTGGTTTCCTACTGATGCCATACCCCGTCCCTTGTCAATAACGATCATTTAGTTCTGTATTCAACAACAATCTCGTCTCTATTTATATACGATCCCTTAATTAATTTTGGCCGATGCCCAAAATAATTTTATCTGTGCATATTATATCCAAGAACCATCGTCGTGTTACTTCTTACCTTGCAGCGCTCATAGTACGTATCATTTCCGTCGTTACAGCTGTGCAAAAGAATATTCTTCATAGTTTCGTTTGTGGAAGCCCAAATTCTGCCAAAATGCTCTGAAATCTTAATCCACATGTTAGCATATATGAGGTGAAATACAAGAATTAAAGAAGTGGCTTCCTTGGAAATAGCGTAAGGCTCCCTGTAAGAATACAAATACCAAATGAAAAAGAGGTACCGTCAACTGGGGTTACTTGGGACTGCAGGAAAACTTGGGACAATTTTTAAGGAATTTTTATTTCGTATGTTGTAGCCCTGAAAGAAGAAATCATGCTAACTATTCAAGTAAGATATATCCGATAATGGTTCCTTGTATATCTCCCTTACTCTTTCGACTGCTGTGTGTAAAATAAAAATTCCAGAAAAAGTGTCCCAAGTTTTCCTGCAGTCCCAAGTAACCCCAGTTGACAGTAAACTATTCTGGTAAACGAGGAATGAGATGCCGAAGTAAAACATTGGGAAAGAAAAGAAACTTTTTCATGGCGGGTGAAGTTAGCCACATTTATTCTCATTCTGACCCCTTCCCCAAAATAGCATGATAATAAAAGCTTAATGTATAAAAGGAAGTGCCATATTACGCCCAAACCACCGTACCTACAAACATGAAACCTCCATTGTAGCTAACATTAAAAGCGTAGGCACCAACTAGGGTGATATTGTTTAAAATTCTGCTCCTAAGAGTGTGAAAAAGGTAAAAATTGTCTTTACGAAGTCTTTCATATCTCTTATGCTAACTTAACGAGAGATGGGTATACAATTTTTGTGTCCCATAATTGATGCCTAAATATTGACTTGGTAGATTTTTAAATGGACATTTGTAGAAGTGAAAAATTTCGAGAGCGAAAACGAAAAATTAATATTCCCGAAATTCTAAATATTTCTTAAAATCGAATATACGTACAATTAATTTTATACTTCAAACAAACGACAGTATCTTTAGATCTACAAATGCCTTTTTAAAAAATCATGCTCAATGCCAATATTTATAACAAAGAAATGATTTGCAGGAAACTCGAGGACACTGTAATAATTATGAGTTATTTTGTTAGTTTCCTTCTAATTGTTTACAGGAAAACGATAAAGTACCAACAAAGTTATAATAGCAACAATCTTCCAGCCCAGACCTGTATTTTAATCGGGATTTGATCATCATGTTGGTTATGACCTTGTTCTGCAGACATTGCTGTGTTAATAAGCTTGAGAACATCTACCCACGCGGATTATGACACTAGCCGACCTTGTGCGAATGTCATGAGCGTAATAAGAGACCCTTTTATAAGAGTATTAGTTTTTTCCTGAACGGGAAATATTCCTGTTAGTGCATGTAGTGTAAATATTGGAAAAGTTCTCAATGTATTGAGGAATTCGGCACGTTAAGCTGAATATGTTGATAATAGGTTTTTAAAAGTAATAGGTAATAATCATGCGGACAAACATTTGTTTGAGGATCTGGAATTGAATCTCGTTTTGAGGGACGACCTAATAATTGAAAAATCGTGCTGTACGGATCACACAAATCTATGCAGGAATGTAATTGTCTACTGAATGTATATTTGACGCTTCAGGCTGTTCGGAAACTCGTTCGAAATAATTTTCGAAGTGAATCCATGTGATAGGTGGTGACGAATATGTATTGCACTCACTCATAAGGACAGATATCCGCCCTTTAATTTCGAGTTTTTAATTCGTATTTCCGCAAAATGCCGAAAACGATGTTGAATAAAACCATTATTTTCGTACATTGTTAAATATTACATAACTGTAAACCAAACGAATAAATCAACGTTAAAACCACCCGTCTACACATAAAACATAAGCGTGACCATCCTTTAATAGCACACAACTTTTTCGCAATCGCGTTAAGTTGCCATTTGATGGTTACCCAGTACATTCTACTGAAAAAAGTGATATTTGTGTAATTGGCCAGCGCCTAGAGTTTTCTTTAAAAAAAAGTACACAACTATGTCAACGGCGACGGTAAAATGCATGAAATTTAGGCAACTTCATATGCGCGGGGTTAAGTATATCACCCATTTCACTGTAGGTATACAGTACATTTTGTATTGCGTATTGCATTGTACTGCGGCTAAGATTGCTTAGATGTTAACAGTTAATGCCCAAAGAACTGTAGAAATCACGGTCGTAGAAGAACAGATCTGGACACTTGCCTATCTAACAATGTATTTTGCTTGACCCCCTTGTTGTTTGGCTGTAGTTCGTCAAGTGACCGAATATGCCGTACTTTTTGGCGCTGTTTTCCGGGCGGTCGGATTCAAACTCCGTCCACTTTTTTCCATTGTTAAATTTATAAAGTAAATAAAGATTGCTGGAGCCTTTTCTTAAATTTGTGAGCGAAGAAAGTATTTCAAATATTGATAAAAAAATACGTTTTGATAAATTGTTTATCTTAGCGGAAAGGAAGTGGGCGGAGTTTAGTCCGACCGCCCTAACATCAGCGCCAATAAAACACAATATTCTCGGTAACTTGGTGAACTACAGCCAAACAAGGGGGTCAAGTTTCCAGACGAGTGTCCAGACCTGTTCTTCTACGGCCGTGATAAAAATTTACTGAAATCATTCTGAACATAATATGTCTACATAACTTGCCGACACTGTAAGTACATGCGTCGTTCACTCAAGAAAATGTACCTTATACCGCAGTAAATCAGAAGGGAGTCAGCAATTAAAGTTTAGTAAACGTCGACAAGCTTACATCAATGCAGCTGCACGCACGCACACACACACACGTATACCTAGCACCCACATTCATGTTGTTATGTTTGGGTTATTAATTTCGGTAATAAAAGGCAACCGAAAACTGGGGGCCTGCTGTGCTTTAAAACAATTTTTTCCACGTACTTAATGAAACCGTAGACGCATTGTTATAATTTTCCTTGTAAACGATGCGTCCTAGAAATTTTTTTGTTCGGACGAATATTTTCTTTGAAAAGATAACAGGGAAATAAATGCTCAATAAAAAATGGCCTTACCTTTTATTTTTACTAGGCGGAAGTGTTTATCAGGAGGGTTGCTGTACAGGGTGAACGTATGCAGTATTTATAATAACAGTGTGGAATGGACGCAGCAGCTGATCGTGCATTATGCGCCTCACTGTTTGACGGATATCCCTTGGGTGTCCAGATCCACCTCACCCACTCCCCCAGGCGGCACAATAAACCTGTTTGCACTTGCTGAGTGACCGAACTGAAGGTTCTGTGTGAAGGTAACGAGGAGTGGGAAATCTCTCATTAATTACAACAGAGTGTCTACAATTACTGTCAAAGGAAGTTTGGTGTGCTGATACTGTGGAACGAGTTAGTTAACAAGATAATTAGCAATTTTTTTGTAAATTCTTGTACAGTACACATTTATATACTTCACCCGACTTCATACTACAACCTGCAACATATCAATGAAATCCACAACACAAAAATACCAAACTGCGTTCAACAAATAATAAACAAAACACACACCAAATTTTTAAAACAGGCCAAAAGTTTAAAATAATATATCCTGTATAAATACTGGTAAGATTCGAAACTAAAAACGTGGGGCGCATGCAATAGTTATTAATAAGAAGTTTAGAGAGTAGCTGTCGTCGAGAAAAAGAACTTGCACAACTGTTCATATCATCTGCAACGTAATACTATTGTTAGTGACTTAGATGACCTATTCATGCTTCAGTTATATGTTGCATTTCTCCTACGTTTTTTGTTTCAAATCTTACAAGTATTTACATATGAGAAATAATTTTTATACTTTTCCGTTCATATTGAAAACGTCGTATTTTAATTTGTTTAAATATTACCTTCTACTTTTTAGTCTTGTGCGTGTAAAATTTTGAAATTGATTTTAAACAAGTAAAATTTGCACTGATCAGACAAACAAACAGACAAGAAAGCGAGATAACATTTAATTCTTATTCAGTTCTGAGCTAAGCCTATGTTTAAAGTTTGATGTCTAACATATCGGGATGTAGTTTGAAGTAGTATATTATTTTTTATATAACTATTTAACAATTAGTCCCTGCTATATTGCATTGTAATCCAGTAATAAACTATGTTATAAGTTTCAGCTCGTCGGGAAGTTAGTTTAAAATCGATTGTAGTATTTGTACAGAAATGACAGACAGACATACAAAAAAGTAAGTTAATAAAACGTGGCAAATACCTCAAATTTCAAAGACCGAGCGAGGTGACGCAACTATAACGTGCTGGACTCGTGTTCGATCCCCGGCTCCGGCCATCCCGATTACGATTTTTCACGGTATCCCTAAATCGCTCCAAGTTAATTCTGGATGATGGCCTCTTAAACAAAGGCCAAAGCCGACTCCATTTCCAGGTCCTGCCATTGTGCTAAGTTGTGTGTTACCATCTCTAATGACCTCACTGTCGACGAAACGCATAAAGTCCACTTAACAATTCAAAGACTTGCATTTCGCTTATTGTTATGTTTACATTTAAAGTATCCTATACATTCTCCATTTCATATACTTAAAGGAGAGTGTTAGGTAATTTTCTTGTATTCTTGTTTTCCAGTCATAACATTTATTCAAGTTGTATTATGAACATTTTATCTTTGATAAGACACAGGATATATTCTTGATAAACTGCTTTATACATGCGGAATCTTTCATTTATTTGCCATGCAGAATCATTGCAAGGGAATTATAGGCTAAATTTCAAGAATGATTACTACAAGTCCAATGTAAGATGAACATATAACACTACTATGATCTCCAAAATGCATCACAACTATCTTCTACAGCACAAAAAAGCCAAATTTACCAAAAAATATTTAAAATCGTAAGTTACTGCAGAAAACCTATAAATAAAATTTAGCATCTAGCTCTCCCGCTTAACGAATCACCTAACGAAGGTTTTCTGTACAGTTAATATCTACCCTATATTTGAAACTAAAGATTTATGTACGTTCTTCGGTTGCCTGGCTGATAACAAAACAACAGTTGCTGACAACCACGGTCGTAGAAGAACAGGTCTGGACACTCGCCTGGAAACTTGTTTGGCTGCAGTTTACCAAGTTACCGAGAGTGCTGTGCGTCTTTGGCGCTGCCTTCAGGGCGGTCGGACTCAAACTCCGCTCACTTCCCGACCACTTTTTTCCAGTGTTTACACAATTTTTCAAAACGTATTTTTTTTTATCAATTTATGAAATAATTCCTTCACTCACAATCCTAAAGCATGGCTCCAGAAATCTATATTTGTATTATTATGTGGAAAAATGTGCGTGGAGTTTAAGCCCGACCGCCCTGATTGCAGCACAAAAGGCGCACAACACTCTCGGTAACTTAGTGAACTGCAGCCAAACAACAAGGGGGTCAAGCAAAATGCATTGGTAAATAGGCGAGTGTCCAGACCTGTACTTCTACGACCGTGCTGCTGACAATGGGATTCAATGAAATATTTGCCACAAAAATTTGTGTCTGATTATTATGAGAGTTAAATTTCGAAATGAGTGGATGAGAATTCTCGCTTTATGGTCATTTTAGTGTGTGTTTCTTTAGAATGCCGCCCGAAAAGCAGTTAATTTTAAATACTTTTTCGGCTCTTGCAAACGCCTTGTGGTATCTTAAACTATGTTCTCTCATCGATTTGCTGCTGTGGTATCACTAAGTTTAACAGAAAATTTTATCGCTCAACATTGCTCAAAATTCTATTCCTTTATTTTGTAAGTTATCGCTTACTATACAACCGAGTCATAATATCGGTACAGCCACTTTATACACACACGTGTATATATGTGTGTACAATAATTTGGAGTATGCAAGTTATACTTGCGGTTGTCAAGATCAACATATATCACTGGTGTTATCAATCAATCATTGTTCTGCCTCCTCCACTCTCTACACAGGTGGCAAACACTTTCAACCAGGGCCCATCTTCTCTTGCAAAACAGGTACCATTGCCGTTTAGGCTCGTGTTTGGTACTTCATCTAGGACATGTTTCTTCTTGCTTCATGAATAATGCGGACTCTAGTTAATGGAAGACTTCACCAACCCAAATACGTGAAAGTTTTTTCTTGTAATTTCCTTGCCCTGAAAGAAATTGTGCACAATATTGGTTATCACTCATGTACAATTTTTTCTGACAAAGGGAGATCCTACCGTTGTTGACATTCGCCTTTCATCCAGTGTAATGCCCTAAGAACTATTTATTTTAGATATCCACTCTCTACGCTGAGAAGATATGTTTTTAGTAATCGTGCTGTGACTTGCAGTGAAAATAAGTGAGGTAATCTGTGACGTTCCGAGATTCTGTAGCAAAATAGCAGCAAAGATTCATTTGTTATTATGATACTGAGGGTTCACCTGAAATGAGGTCAAAGTCACAGAAAATAACTGGAGAGAAATGAGATTCCAGAACATAGCCACTGCTTTGTTTCACACATACTCGTTTTTTTTTTTTTTTTTTTTTTTTGGAATTTCTTTTAATCGCTTAACACTTCAAAAAGGCACTTTATATATTCGGCGTGCCTTTGAATCACACCGTGGAGACTCTAGTCTGCATTCATTCAGAATCATACTTTTGTTTATTTTTTTTTTTAATAAACGTCACAATTTCACTTAATTCAATCATTTTCTCCAACGTGTTCATAGGTGTTTTTCCTTTGCTTAATTGTCTCTTCTAAAAACACAATAGGACTAACAAAAGTCTGCCATCTGCCCAAACTGATTGCAGTCTTCAAGATATAATACATTTAAAACAACGTAACAAAGTGTTTCCACAACATCTGTACAAGTTTTACAAAATGTTAGCAAAACACAAAGCTGTACACAAAAGCTACTATTGTAGGAATAATAATGTGATCATTCATGAGTTGTAAACCTGCCCGCGCGCAATTATTTACGGTCATGCTTCATAAGTTATACTTGTGTTCAGAGTGGCACTTTATTAAATCGTTTATTTGTAATGGTCACGGTCTAAGTGATCGTGGTTATGGTGCAAAATTAATAATTTTCATAGCAGTACTCTTTGGTTGTTCAGTTCCAGTGTCTAACAACGTTACTTACTAATCACAAGGTTTATTTGGTTTAGAGCCGCAAACGTGCAAAAATACAGATGGCGGATACGTCGCGCGTTAGTTGAGCTTCGAAGAAACAAGTTTGAAGGGTTTTTGTTATGGCCGCAAAATTTCGCAGGAGAAAAATAATTACCGTACTTCATATTTATCTATGCATGTATCTATAATTTAATTTCTAAATATTGTAAATGTCAAACACTTTTAGTGCTGTTTACTAAAAAATTTCTCTAGCATGTTTACATTATAATAGGCCTGTCTATGAAGAATGTTAAGGGGGATCAGTACCTGCCATCTTAGAATTCTTAAATTTTTGCTGCAAGTTCCATACAAGGAGATTTTTTAAAATTTCCCGTCTGACACGGCACAGATATTACCTTCTCAATTGTTACCAAACTGTCAAACACTTACTACCTTTCTTAGTTTTCAACTAATAACCTACCGGAGGAAGAAAACATTTTTTTTTCTACGGATGGTCACAGAAGTAGCCTTTAAACAATAGTAGTCAAGCAATGCCAACCGTATACAATGTATGAAACTATTCCCTCTGCCTCGTCGAATCATAGAACGTCATAGAAAATTTGTAGGCCAAGTTAAATGCAGAAGTTCTGTTATTACAAAAATACTCGCGTTTTCATTTGAAAATTATTTTACTATCTGAAAATCTCTGTTCGAGAGGTTTACGGATGTTAAAATTGTATTCCAGTTCCGCTCGACATCGTTCCTTTCCATAAATGTCTCCGCTTCCCTGCCGTTGCCGCTAAACGCACCACAATAAGTGCCTGTGAGCTCTGCAAACGTCTGGCTATGAGGCAGTGTCATCAGCTATCGCTTCTTATGGGTACAACGCAAAATTTGCACCTTCACGTAATTCCACAGAGGACCCGTTTAGCTTGCTCTGCACTTGCGTTGCGCTGCGCCTGTGCAAATAGAAGGTGGCGATATTTAATCGGCCCCCTGGGAACGACGTATTTGGGATACCGTGTGTAGGTAGAAAGTGTTTGTACACTGTCTGGTTTGTCGCATAGTTTTTTTATGGGTTTATACGGCACGCGTTGAGGTGCCGCCTGACTGGACATAATTATTTGAGGAGTGTCTGTTCAAAAGGCGCAACTTCCACCTTTAAAAAGTTGTGAGAAAATATGTACATTCACTCCCTTTTTATCAGGATCGTCAAGTTTGGGGCGTGTTTCACCAAGGAAATACATTGCTTTGCTTGGGAATGCAGCGGGAATTCTTTGGAACTCAAGTAAAGGTCTATATCATGGACAGATTCCGTTTTATGTTGGGAAATGGAAATATCACCTTTTGAACAGACACTCCTTATTTTGCAAATCGAGGACTAGAAGACTAGAAGTGCTGAGCGCTAAGGGTGGCGACGAACACGCATCACGTCTCACCCTAGCCCCTAGACGTACACTTAACTGCCATGCTGCCTTCTCGCAGATAGCTAGCTTCAATTAATTACACATTCAGTGTTGGCTCTATTTTTTTATGATGTCATATTAAAGGTAAAAGCTGTACTGTACACGCCTATACCTTTTTAAACATTCTGTACAAAAATTTTCGTATCTGAAAATGGTCTGCAAAACATGTATTTTTGTCATTTTCGGCTACGGTATTATAAGTGGAGAACCTGAAGTGAATATACACGCGTGTAGTAAAGAAATCTTCCGTGTCAAATGTATTCGTACACCTAATTATTCGAGTTCCTACAAAATATGTGACAGCGTGACAGTTCTTAAAACATACTTGATGTCAACCGACCAACTTTTTTTAACAGAAAAATTGGATGACCACATTACGTCAAATATTCGTTTTCTAACTTATCGCCAAATACAACTGTAGAAAAAATTGGACAGTATTACACAAACTTTAAGGGTCAGTTAGACCATTTTACTGAATTTTCAGTTTATGAGCCATAACATTTATTCAGATTGAATTATCAAAATTTTCTTTTCGACAAGGAATACGATATATTCTTGGTAAGCTGTTCAACAAGAATTGTAATTGAATCGTTAATTAATTTGTCATGTAGAATCAGTGCAAGGAAATTATAGGTTAACTTTTAAGAATTCTCTTGTAATGATTCTGCATGACAAACTAACGGAAGATTTCATTATTATGTATACCGAGCAGTTTACCAAGAATATAACCTATCCTATGGTTTGACGAAGAAGAAAATAATTTTTATAATACAATTTGAATAAATGTTCTGGCTCAAAAACTGAACATGCAGTAAAATTGTCTAACGTCTAACACTCTCCCTTAAAGCGGCCACAGTGTTCAATATATATATAATGTATAAACACGAATTGAATACTATTCGTGTTAAAAAAAACAATGTTTAAATAATGTGCTGTGTAGAACATAATAGGTAGTAAAATATTTAATATGCATTATGCATGTATTTTTTTATCCTACTGTCTTAAAACCCTGAATAGCATTACATAGGTTTATCAAAACCCTGGCGATCGACAAACTCAGGTCACGTGACTAAGATGTGAAGTGTAGAGATTTTGATCAGCACCTAACATCTAGCCCTGTAGCGCTGGAGAAGGGTGACAGGATGTGAGTATGGAGCGATAGCGGAATGAAGAAGCGGGGGAAACGGGAGATCCCCGAAAATACCCGCCAACGAGCGGTGTCGTCCGACAAGATTCCTAAATGCGAGCTGAAGTAGTATGTTTTCTCAGTCACGTGGGACCGTGGCTAGAACACTCGCCTCCCACCAAGGCGATACTGGTTCTGATTCCGGTGGTATCAGTCCCAGGATTTTCACAGTTTCCACTGGTTTGTCAATACCCTTGTGTGATATTTGTCTTCGTTTTTGGTAAAAGGAGGCAATTATGTAAGTGGTTATCTTAATTAATCTTCTTCAGTTACACGCGTGAGTCTAAAAAACACCGACAAACTCTGGCAGTGATTCCTTGTGAAAAAGAAAGCAAAAAATATATGCAATGTGGTACGTATCAGTAATATTAAGAGAGTAATTCGCCTTTAAAAATAAAGTTTTAAAATTTTAATTTCCTCACAAACAGAATACTGATCGACATATACCGACAAAACTCAGCATATTAATTCATGACAATACGGCTGACCAACAAACAGTAAACGCCAGTTGATACCTTCAACCCTAGGATCATAAACGGGGTAGCCGACCTTAAATTGCTGGATAATGTGACATTTAAAAGTGAATTATTGGGAAATGCGACCTTAGTAATAAAAAAGGTCCTCTTGTATTGACTATCTAGGACGCATATTTTTCGTACAAAACGCACGTGAAGTTTGGGCGTGGTGATACAGAGCCTAGAGCGTAGGCAACATTGCGTGCACGAGAGTTCGTTTAATACTGCCGCGCCGCACAGACGATGGTGGACGTTCACTATAAATATCATGTGACGAATCTTAAATAGCTCACATAACCGTAACCAACACTTTGTTCCTAGCTGGATTTTTGTGTGTTAGATTTTTATTTTTATATGTAATCAAGTGTGCAAATGAAACAATATCAGTATTTTTATTATGGTTCGTTAAACTGCTTAATAAAGCACCAGCACTGCACTAAACATTTGCATGTTAGTGTCAGCACAAATGTAGTGTACATTAATGGAGATGGTTGGGGTAGTCTTTTCTCGCATATGTATTACGATTTACGTTAAAATGTGTGGTTTGTTAATACGTACAGTTAACTCTTCCAGTAAAGTCTTAGCCTTAAATGTCGTTTAATAGTTAACGAGTATTCATATTAGATAGCAAAAATGTTTTCTGCGATAAACCGTTGCGTTATGTTTAGTAACAAAACGTCAACCATAACCTTCGTCACACGCCCGCATATGTTTGAGTCACTAACTAGTTTGTAGTTCGTAAATTTTTATTTAACTTAAAATTTAGTTCTAAGACTTTAACAATAAACATTAATACAGCATTGCCTTTGACAAAGTGTTTTGAAAATTATATTTAAATTTTTACGCCTGCAATAATGTTATTTTACGTTCTCAAGGCAATTCCAGTACTGGTATCGACAATATCTGACAGTGCCTGAAAACCATATCGGCTGCCCTAAATTTTACAGTAGTGCCAGAATTACACAACCGACAGGATATTTATTTCATTAGTACACTTGTAATATTTGTTTCCAAAAACACACACAAATTCAGCCAGGAACAAAGTGTTGGTTACGGTTATGAGAGCTATTTAAGATACAGCACATGGTATTTATTCTTTACGTCCACCATCGTCCATGCGGCGCGGCAGTATAAAACAAAATACTCGTGTAAGCAGTGTTGCCTACACGCTAGGCTCTGTAACACCATGCCCAAACTTCACATGCGTTTTGCACGAAAACTATGCGTCTTAGACAGACCTTTTTTATTACTAAGGTCGCATTTCCCAATAACTCACTTGATTATCCTGACGCTAAAAAAGTAGCCAGCAATTTACGTGTGGCTACCCTTTTTGTGGCCCTAGGGTTTGTGACGGTCCTATTTTATTGATACTTTTATATATATAGATTAATGTGGTTTAGGTTAATTGTGATGATTAACTGTAATGAAGGGGCCTTTATTGTCATATGTAACATATTGCCATCCATTTTAACTTCAGTATTGATTGCGAGGGGTCTGTGGGATCCTATAATAGGCCAGTATAAAAACACTATAAAATATGAATATTACTAATATTATCACAGAGGTATCGTGTCTGGTATCGTTTTAACCTGTGGAATGTCACAGACTCGAATATGCTAGTAACATTAAGATAATTTTATGTATAATGATTTAAGTTTTTAAGAGTGATAATTGCCCGCCGGTCTGGCGACAATAGAGCAGATGATGCGTGAGCCTTACCACATGCTGTGCGAGAAGGGGGGCGCCCTACCTCCCCCTGTCTCCTTGCCATACAATCCTCTCTCTTTCTTTCTCGCCTACACATTTATTCTCCTTTTGCCCTTCCCCGACAGACCCCGTGTAACGTACATAATTTGAACTAGAATTATATTAATTAAAGATAGCAAGTGGTAATTAGGCTAAGTGTTTTATTTGTAATTGCTGTGAGAATGTGCCCATGTTTAATTTGATTTTAAATAAATACGGAGCTTCCACAAGGGACGCACGCAATGTTCGGGCCAGGTCTTCGCTCTGATTGGTCGGGGGAACCTACCCGCCCCCATGAGTCCGGTGGGGCGGTAAGGAGGCGCCGCCCAGGAGGGCAAAGATGCGAACCGCGAGGCACTAAGAG
>PNEQ01055332.1:48181-60684 GCA_003012365.1 Medauroidea extradentata
GGGTGATCGCGGCCGGTACCTGCAACATAATTAACGTCGTGACCGATCAAAAGCCGCCGGAGGAAGCGCCTATTCTTTTCGTCGAAAGAAACTATAAGTATCTACCTCTCGTGACGCAACCCGCAGTGCGTGAGTCCCTTAGGCCGATTTAAAAAGAAACTCCTTTGTTATTTTATTTCAATTAGAGCTAGCCGGGCATTCTACAACATTACTTAATACGAACCCAATCATCCAGCATTAATCACGTAAGAGACAGAGCAGCGACACCCCTTATTATAACCTAACGCGAGTCACGAGCAACCAATCAAACAGGAGGTCGCAGGTTGAAAGTATCATCTGACGTTTGCTGCTTGTTGGTCGGCCTTATTGTCATACATTAATATCCTGAGTTTTGTCGGTTTATGTCGATCAGTGTTCGGTTTGTCAGACTCATCCAATATGTCCTGTACCACGACTAATATTTGGTATCAATTGTTCGTTAACATCGTGTGCAAAATAACTATTTTTCATTTATCTCAACTTCCAGCCGAACTGAGATGGATATTGGGCACCGCCTGGATTGAAGGCTCGGGATCCCTGAGAAAAGTCACCTAGCTGCGGCTTCGAAAAAGGTGCAACTATCACGTGTGAAAATCCTGTTAACTCTGCCGGGATTAGAACCCAGATTACAATGATGTTGATAATTTTTACAATAATAGCGGGTGAAGCCACGACGGGAGAAATCTAGAAACTGATAATAATAACGAACTGAAGAAATTTTCGTCAGAGCTTAAGGCGCCCGCCTGGTGACCGTGTGTTTGTGTGAGTGTGGCACGTCGCCAAGGGCGATATTGGCCGGCTTATCTAATGCGGCATCTCCTCTACCACAAGACACTGGAACGGCGTGCAGTGGTATCGTAGAACACTCGCCTGACTGACACTTTCAGTAGTGACTATATTTTTTTATCGGTGGAATGTTTTAAGTAAAGCCCAATACACCTCCCTATTGTAGTTTCACAAGAATCCCTTCAGTAGTTGTTTAGATTTAATATATTGGAAAAGCCGTTTTTAGCTATTTTGAGGGGGTCCGAAATTATCTTTCTAAGTAACGTGATGTTATCTAACTACGATTCCTATATAATTTGAAGTGTTTGTTCTTTTCGTTAACGCACACATTTAAAATATTTTGAGAAGTTTCTTAGCAACGCTGTTTACTTGGCAGGCAGGTGGGTGCCTTAACATCTAAATATTTTAGAGTTGGCGAAGAGTGTCATGGTGTGAGTATGGAGCAGCGCTGGAATGAAGGGGACGGGGGAAACGGAGATCCCTCGGCAGACACACTTTTGTGAAGTCTGCTTAGGAATAGCATTAACAAAACGTTACACGCATGCCTGCCCTTTTAAGATTTTCCAGTAATCTTTAAAGCTTGTTTTTTTTTTCGTCCGAAAATGGCGAAAATTTGTGTTTTTGTAATCCATTTCAGGGTCGGAAATTTATAGAAAATATCAAATAAATACAGGTGTGTCTAATGCAACGAACATTTATTTGAAGTATTAGGACATAAAATTATAGGGCCACCAAAGAACGTCTCATAGAGACCAGTCATCGGCAAGAAGACTGCACACCAGTTCACTGACTTGCGCCTAGAGTAATGTGCTTGCTGTGTCGTGTTAAATTGTCCGCCTTTCTGAGACTCGAACGCGCCAAAATAAGTCGGCCCAGGCGGCTGCCGCAAAGACATATTCACAACCACACTTAACGTACTACGAACACACGCACTTACGTTAAGTATTAAAGATTGGATTCAAAACAACTCTTAATCTAGGTAGATGTGCGTGGAAATTGTTTATGTCATAACAAAATGTCGGTAATATATGATCGTACATAACTTTTATTTTTCTAAGCGAATTAAATAATTTATGACCACAAGATAAATTGTTCGTCAATATATAATGATATATAATAGTCTCTTACTTATGCACGTGCTGCATTCACAACCACCACTTAGCGTACGAAGGTACAAAGTAGAAAGTTGATCAACTCTACTACATACGTACGCCCGCTACGCGAGGATGTGAATGGTAGCATGAACTCTCGGTATTTCTACTGTTAAGCGTACGTACGCTCGTACCAGGGGCGTCATTTCAGGTTTTTCTAGGGGGGAGGGGGCAAGATTTTGTTTTCTGGAGACAGTGACCTTGTTGCATCTTTTTTTATTAATTAAGCATGTATAAATTAGATACTTTAATAATACAACTTCAGTTTTATGTCCTTAAGTTAGCATTATTTACATTTATAAATACGAAAAATATATTTATACACATAAAATTCAAAATCAAGGGGGGGGGGCAAACCTGTAGCCCCAAATGACGCCCCTGGCTCGTACGCTACGTGGCGGTTATAAATCCAGCTCAAAGGACACATTGTTATATGACCGGCCGGTGAAATCAGCCTCGGGACTGCGATCGCCGCAGTGAAAAGTGCTGGCAACATCGCGTGGCGCTCACCTCCCTCACCTTTCCATTCCCTCGGTCTTCTTTTTTTGCTCGCGACTGTTTCCTCTTCGGTTCCGCTTGCGTCGGCGTTGATTCAGCAGACGCGCGGCGGCGTCGTCAGTCTCGGCGAGACCTTGCTAGAGGCTGCAGTAGCTGGTCGTGCAGACATGGGAGAGGACACTGCGTCTGGAGTAGAGGCGGGGGAGACGACTTCTGTCCCGAGCAGCAGTTCCTCCGTAGTCATAGACGTGGATGTCCGCCTGGCAGCACAGGATACACATGCCGCCAGCAGCAGGCCTGCGACACCTGTGGAGGGTGAGTGCAGTTCTACAGCCGCTGTTATAGTCCTCGATGGGAAGTTAACGAGGATGGAGCGCCAAGCAGTGAATTTTCACCTTTTCCGTCAAAAAATTTGTTTCACTTGTTATCGAAAATTAAGGTTCAGTAATCCCAATATAATACTTTTGTACGCCTTCTTACATTATTACGTACATTTTTTTCTTATTTTTGGAGCACTGGCGGTAGATAGAAAAAAAAAACACCTATTATCTTATCTGCCGTCAGTACTCCAAAAATAAGAAAGACTGTGACTGTAATAACGTAAAAAGGTGTACAAAATTATCATATACGGATCGTCGAACTTTTATTTTCGAAAAAAAATTTAAGAAAAATACATAAATTGTCGCTTCATCGTCTATAAGTGATTTTGGTCACCGTTTAAGGATCCTATCTCCCTGTGCTTTAAATGCATTGCAGCCAGTTGCAATTATTCATTTTTGAAGAAATACCTTAACCTGCACTACGTTTGTAAATCCACGATACTAACATGCACTTCAAACAATGTTTCTACCCGTTTAAAAATTAGGGTCGCTTATTTGAAACCAGATTTTCAGGCCTCACGAAATGTCCGAAAACGGCTTTTCCAGACAGTAGTATCTAGAGAAATTCTAACCGGATTCGAAAAACTCAATAAAAGAAATAGGCTTTGGAATTTGAACGATAAGTTTAATAAATAAATTGCAATGGTCATCGCTTTAAGTCTCACAGGGAAAATAAATACTTTTGCTCGTCAATTGTATTTGACGTAATGCAGGTAATTATATTCTGTTTACTTTAAACTGAGCACTCCCCAACACTTATAACATCCAAAAACTATATTTTATTGGGGCCGAAGATGTTAAGTTTTGATAGTAATGAAACATTTACACTGGTTTTTAGTTTCAGGAAAGTTTTCATGTTTAAAATATGAAACACTATTGCAAAAATGGCTGAAAGAAGACTTTAAGCAGAGCTCACTTAATCCTGAACAGTGTGTACCATGGCCACTCTAAAAGGCACCATGTGCAGTTTAACAATATTTCGATTTCCCATGCACCAATAACCTTAACGTCTATGTCTTTAGCGCCGGTGAGGTGTAACAGGAGGTAAGTATGGACAAGCGCCGGAATCAAATGTTGTGTGTGTGTGTGTGGGGGGGGGGGGGGGGGGGGGGGAGGATGGGGGTTGGGGGGGGGGGGGGGGGGGGGGGGGGGGGCGCAGGCCAACGGCATAGTCCGGCACGATTGGCACACGTGAAGATCCGGGCCGGCACTGCCGGGAATCGAACTCTGGTCAACTTGCTGGGAGGCGAGTGCTCTGGCTACTGCGGCCCCTCGAGGTGTAGACAGACGCGATGTGATAAGTGGTGACTGGTGAGCGAACAAGAGTTTGTCCGTAAGACTGGACTGTGCCGAAAAATTCGTTTTTTTATAGTTGTACCAAACACTGTCCAACTTTTACACATTATATTTAAAGTAATTTCCTACAAATGAAATATTTTTCGGTTTCATTGTGGTGTGAACACTTTACCCAGATCTTCGTATTGAAAGTTATGTTTCCCTAACTGAACTTTCGGCCGACGGTTTGAACGTAGTCTACTGATAGACTTACAACTTGTCAACATACATTTTAAAGATAACGTTATCGAATGTTTGAATGATCTTTGTACAGTAGATGTATAGAAAGTTTTCCAACACACGAGTGCTTTAATGAAAAGCAGTCATTTGGTCATTATTTTATGTTAGGCTAACTGCACGACCTTGATTAGGGAAAATTCATTAGACGTTCAAAACTTTTTATTTTAATACCGTGATAACCTTACTCCAAGTCACGTAGTTTTGACAGTTATGCAGACCAAAAACTTAAAGTGAGCACGTTTTTCGAAATAAATTTATTCCTTTCACATTACTATCATTCAGCAAATACTTAAGGTAATGTTTTTTCGATTTATTTTGTTTTGTTATCTGCAAGCGACTAAGTAAGTACCACCTCAATGTGCTTATATGAGACCAAATTGTGGTGGATTCTATAATACGGTGATTAAAAAATACGAAATTTTATGTGGATGGGAGCATACATTTAAGAGTGTCTGATTAACTTAGTCAATTAAGTCTCACTTCATGTTATATTTTATACATTTCCAGAATTGTCTGTATGTTATGTTTGTTGACAACAGCTAACATTAGATTCTCTTTTTTAATTTTTGTTTTATTGTTGTGTTTTTCTGCAACTCGGCAGCATTCGCCCACAATGGAGTACGTAAAAAACTTTAGTTTATAATACTAACCCACTGCAAGAAGCGTTCAAACATCACATATTTTACCTCACACACACAACACACACACGCACAGCATATTAAAGCAGTGTCAGGAGTAATTGCCTTGGGATTGAGCAGTGGCTTTTTAATTTACCCGAAACAAAATTGAAGCTACAGGTCAAATTTATTTATATATTTTTGTCTTGACATAGCAGTTATTTTTCAAATATATTAAGTTACTGGCTTGTTACTGGCGTATTACTTACCACCGTACTTAGGCCTATCATATAGGCCTACTCAAGATGCTGGTGTACGCACGGGATTTTCGAGGCGTTTACGAAAACTTTTTGGACGCAAGAAACTTTACTCTTATTACTTTGTAAACGGATGAACCGAGTGACTTTCTGTAACCTCCTTTGTTATTTACGGATCTAGATGTCCAGTACTTGTTTAGGTTGGTCATGGTTTTGTAGTGTTTCCATTGTAAATGTGTGTTTTTAAAGTACGAATATGTCAGTAGTTTGATTGCTCTCTACAAAAATTTACATTTAACTTATTGTCCTTAGCGAAATAAAGCACATAACTTTTCTCTTATTCCTTCCATTCTATTTATTTCTGTGTATCGTATACTATACAATACACTAAAACAAAAACAACTCGGTTAGTGCGTACCTGATTAACACAGACACAGAAAGGTATTCATTCACGAGGGCAGTTCCTGTATTAAATACTGACTGTATCAGGTACATGCTGAAACTGATACACACAAAATCGACGTCCTTTCCCTTATCTACGGTACATTGGAGGCTCAGAAGAAGAATTTAAAAGGGCAACAGTTATGGGCGCATCAAATGCCACAGTGCTACTAACTACTTAGCACTGAACTAGCACGTAAGCTTCGTTTGGAGAGCTTCGGACAGTGTTTTCAATTAGCGAGTTGCCTACTGTGACTTTCAGTTCTCGTCTGAAGATTTTTTATTTCCTTTGTTTTAATGTACACATTTTACGCACTCGGTGTAGTTACTTTTTAAAAACATACATATTTGTTTCCTGACACACCGCAACGCATTATTTAAGGCACCTTAGTGTAAAGAGTCATGTGACCATTAAACACGTAAACAGTGTATGTGTGTTTTACAGTTCTTAATAACAAACGTCTGGAGACGAAATAAAATGTCTGTTGAGAGGGAATTTAAATGTGCTGATTACCGTGAATAGCCTATATCAGAGTCGCGAATCACAAATTGGCTAATGCGCAGCTGCTATTAGCGTGTCTGAACTCTTCCACGATCTCACCTTGCTTCAAGTCCTTGACTGGGAGTTCATCACATATACCTTGAGCTCAGTTCGTCACAGTCACTGCACTCATCATGACTTCTCTCTGAGGACCATGACACAGTCAGTAATCTCATCTTATATCCCATCGTGTTCCTTCCTTATTAATATTAATGTTCTTTTTTACATTGGTTGTTATAAAAATGTTCCTAATGTATAAAGGAAGGTAATCTGATTTTATAAAACAAGCGTATCAGTCGCAGGGTTGAATTTATGTTAGAAACTTCAGTTACTTATGACTGTATAACTCCACAGGTATTATCATAACAAGGTCATACATATTTCTTGAGAATTGTTCTTTCTATGTTGCCTAATGTGTTAAAGGCAATATGTGTGTGTTAATAAATAAATAAATAAATATATATATATATATATATATATATATTTACGTGTGTGAGTTCATATAATTTTGGCCAGTTATCTACTTTAACAATTTATTTAAGACGATAATTGACAAAAATTGTATGATTTATTTGTGTTTAGAAAAAATTAGACTACACTTCAAACAATTTTAGAATCTTTGTAACTATTTTACGATATCTGTTTCCGTTTAAACTTGAAAAATAATCATTTTAACGTAAAACACAAATAGGAGAAATAGTAATCCGTAACGAAAGAATTTTCCATTACATTTAAATGCAATTTGCTACCCTTATGAGTTATTTAATTTACCCTTAATTTTAATCAGTATACATTTAATGAATACCTTCTTTAAATGGGGAGTATACCGTCCCTCAGAGTAATTCACTTATGTTTGTGATGGTTGTAAAAATTCGTCTGAAGTAAGTTTCCTAAATCTCCTGCGCATTTGAGCCATTAGTGTATTAACACGCTGATGCTGTTAAGGTATGCTATATATATTATGTTTTCTCTCTGGTGTAAGTCTATTCATACTACATGTAGCCGAATGAAAATAAACGAAAAGTAGCAAACTATTCCTAAGTTAATATTTTACTAATTTAAATGTTGAGTAACTTCTGTATTGTGTGTATTATGGGAGTGAGCCTTCGTGAAAAGTCACTGGCGACAATCACGCAGCCAGAATGTTTTATAGCGGGGTTGGGAGGATGAGTGGGTTCAAAATCTCAATAATTAAGGTTATATCCGAAAGTAGCATTCTGGTAATGTTTTTGATACCACTAATTGAAATTATCTTTTCCCAATTACGGGCAGAATAATGCTTACATTTACCAAACGGGGTATTCAAAACAATTTAAAATTTAATGATAGTAGAGATTTCTGGAGAAGGAAGTGGATCCTGTAAACACACTGACTCCTGCTGATCGCATGCTTTGATTGTTCAGTGAATTTACATGACATAAGTTTTTTACTAAACAAAATGTCAATTCGGATGCATTTTGGCACTGTCATTTAAAATAAGATTGATTGTTACTGTATATACTGCACAGAGACTAATTAACGATGTTAAAATGTCTTAAATATTCCGAACAGTTGGCGTTTAAATGACATTCCTTGCTTCATCAGCTACAGCTCTGTGCGCTAACCAACCTAACACAGTTCCCGTCTAATTAATACAATTTTACCACACCTTTACAAAAAAAATATTTTTTTTACATCAGAGTAACATTATTTTAACCGCTCACAACTTTTCACATATTGTAGTTGCTGCAGTGATTAGGCGGTTCATTCCCCCTCTGTTATTTGTTTGTGTTTTCACATAAGACTACAAACAGAATTACTTATAAAAATTGTGAAATGACTAAAACGTGTGTCCCGTTTATTGTCAATATGGACGCAACAGCTTAACTGAGGCACACATTATTAGACTCCTTAGCCGAGTCTGTGCCAATTTATTGTCATCTACGTTGCGCGTCATCTCATAATACGTCGGTGGTCGCATTTTTCTGTCAAACGTCTTACCCAAGTCGCATCCGTGTTATGTAGGGCCAAAACAGATCCGTAATCTATATGCCAGAAAACCGACAAGTTCATGTCAATCAATCACTCATGAGTAAAGTTGTAGGGACACAAGCTATGAATTTTCACATTGCATCACACTCGTGCAGCCCGCATTCAAAGTTAAATAAACAGCATATAAGGAGGATGGATACCCTATGGCTGCTTGTCACACCTCGAGAGCAGACCTCTGACTGCGCAGCTGTAGGAGTCTGCCGAACACTTGGTGACAGGAAACAAGGCCCTAGCATAGAAAAGCGACGGAATGCGAAAGGCGAGCGAGAGAGAAAATACCCCGAAAAACGCAGTTGACAAACGTCAACATCCACTACGTTTCCCACGTACAAAACAAAATCGGTGACCCACCCCGCCGGGAATCGAACCTCGGTGAAAGACAAGCGCTGTAGCCACACACGGCTCCCGCATATGAAGTTATTGACCCTGTTTGCTGAACAGAGGCGCCGCGATCGAGCTGGTGGAAAATATAGCGGAGAACAACGTCACACACAGCAGGCGACGTGGAAAGGCTACTGTAAAATAAACTCTTAGACAATTATTCTCGACAAAACAGTTCTAACAACAAACACGTGTGTATTTTTAGACTTTTATTTTTAAAAAATACATAGGCTTCTTCAACAAATACCACCAAACAAACATTCCGTAATTCTTTATTACCGCTCTTTTCACTAAGAGTGCAGGGTCACTATTTCAAAGTTCATATTACACTTTGAGTAACGACACATAAAATTACCACCAATTTTTTGTTATATCCTTTTTACTTATACCAGCGATACCTCACTACTGTTGGGACCACTTATAAAACCCTTCAATCAAGATTTTTTTTACAATCAACGAACTTACGGGAGAACGGCGAGGCACTTTGGCTGTTTCATATGGTTTGGAAGCCGTTGGCTATGCTACCGCCCTTATAAGTATTGAACTTAGGTCTCTCTCAGTATCGTTAAGGTATTAACCGTTAGCAAAAGCGCAATCGTGAATGAATTTACTAACGTCTACCCGTGTTTATTTTATTACTGTGGAATAGATATATTAAAACTGTCGTTCGGAGCACGTCACTAATGTTTCGAACCAATAGCACGTGTTGTTAACAGAGATTTTCAAATTGAATTTTTGTGACACTTTTTATGCAGTGTTTTAAGAATTTGATACAATTTGTGTCTAATTGGTTTTCCGCATTAATTCTTGCAATACGTTTATCTTATTCTAGCTGATTTTCAGTCGGACATTGCCGACCAAATATTATGGAATAGTGCTCCTATAACAAGAAAATTAAAACATTGCTGCTTCCCAAAAAAAAGATAGTTAAATAATTCCTAGGAGAGCCTTTTCAAATAATTCTGGAAGGTTGTAAGAATTAGTGGAACTCATAACTGAGAACTTCAATTATTGTAGAGCGGGTTGCCTTCAGCCTACAATGACGGCTTCAAGTCGACATGGTTTAAATGGAATGTGAGTGAAACCTTCAATTTTCGCTTTCGGGACGACCTGGAGTTGATTCGCAGCTCCGGATATCTTGATTTCGGTTGTACGTAGTTACTGGAGATCGTTCCACGCGAATACTGTGATGGTTCCGTAACAATGGCGATGGTCGACTCCTCTCAGAGTTTCTACCGTTGTGTTAATTTGTGTGTAACTGTCTCTAATAACCTACCGCCAAAGAGACATAAGGACCAATAGAAATTAAAATAAAAAGTTAAAAGTTTCGTAAGATGTTTTACGATTTTATCAAACAAGCTATGCCAATTTTGTCTGTAAATGAAATGTACGCTTCTTATAAAGTTCTTTAAAAAAATTGTTGGTCATTCGACCGCAACGTAGGTATAGTATCTCTATCGTGTCTCATTATATAGAACACACAAAATTAATATTTCTCAGAAAATATCTTTCAAATAAATATGTGAAAAAGTACATTTTGTTCAAGTTTATAACAGATTTAGTGCCTGGGTACTTATGTAAAAATCTGATATAAAATTGTACTTTTGCTGAAGAATGAAAATTAATTACAGACTGAAGTTACCGGCCTTTATGTTGATCAACACTGTGCTTTTGATATACCACGGATTCTAACTTTTTTTTCGTAATTATTAACAAAAGTAATGTACTGTTAATACTCATTCCGTCACAAGGTGTAGTAAAAAAGATTATGATCTTTGAAGATTAGTTCTGCGGAGAATGTCCTCACAAATATGGCATAAAACTTTATTTATAATGATTCGTTTTTGTTTCAGTATCCTTTAAAATAACATAGTCTACGTTTATAACGGCAGTTGGATTTTTAAAGTATGCATTACCACTGCATGATCATTAAAACTACAGATCCTCGGACTCCTTACTGTGTTTAATGTCTGTGATAAGACTGAATAAGTAGTTAAAACAATTAATGACCGAAACTAATTTAACTTCAACCTACTTCTAATACTAGACACCGTGCGCATACTATTTCCCCATTTTCCCCATTATTGAACATTCATTCCACAGCTTTCTAACTCTCCGGCAAATACAGTTGTAAATTAATATTAGAGATAGGCTACAGTACAGCACTTAGCGAAATTGCGTGTCAATATTTCGGAGAAATAATTCTCATGTCTTGGTGGAACTATAATGGTTTTATGAACATATGCACAATAACTCACCGTTACTGTACTACAGGCCTCAACGACTTACAGTGTGTGACGCGTGGGTTGGATCATGTATGTAAATGCGGGGTGATACATCTGACATTGCCTACCGTCCATTTATATACGACTCGTCAGGTATGTAGCTGCTAATAATATCTGCAATGGCACTTGGCACTCGACGATATCGTGATCCATCCCGCACGCTACGCACTATACATCTTGTTCTATGAACTGTAGTACAGAAACTGTGCGTTCTCGGACATATGTTCGTGTATTATTTTTTGTTCCTCTAGATTTGAGCACTGTTCCTCCAAAACATTTACATGCATTTTCGCAACAGTGTGTATAATCTGAGTACCGTAAACTGTGGCAAATTTCACATGCCGCTGCCGGGGTAACTTTGCACCACTTATTATTATTATTATTATTATTTTTTTCGTCTGCGCTAGGTGAAGAAAATGCAAATTGTGGCAACGTGATTTGATTTTTAAATTTTGCAGAGCCTACAAAGTTTAAGTTTTCTATTTCTGTACAGAATTGCAATTAAAGCTAACAGTTCATGTGGTGCAAATTTACCCCGAAGTGCACTGTAGCATCAGTTTACGGTACCGACTTCTTTCTGCTGCTTACTAAAATATCTTACTAGTAGGGCAAGTATTTTTTGTGAAAAGCAATGTTTTCGTTAACCAATAAATCCAACCAATGTCATTTATGAAGTCTGCTTGCTTAGGTATATGAGGCAGTGACGTTTATTAATTTTTTTTTCTATGCTTCAGACTAGTATGTATCAAAGGTGTTAAATTTACATTTTGAACATAGTATCCGGTTGATTAGATATACTGATTGTAGAGCATGTGCATGTACAATGATGTGATACTCGTTTGCGTTAAATTCAAAGTGACAAAGTTTACACAAATCTCTTACGTTTAGTTCAGTTACTGAAGTGAGCAAGCCAAAATCAGCAATACGTACTTCTGTTGGAAGTTTTACGTCGACTGCAACATTGTTGACTTAATAATAAACTGGAAACTGAATCTAGCCCTACATGCATGTTCCGAAAATATACAGGTGTTAATGAATGACGTTTAAAACATCCTGTAGCGAAATAGCCGACACTGAGACAAGAAATTAGATATAAGACACTTGAGGTAGCAATAGTCGGGAAACGCCTTAAAATTGGTGACCAAACTCATCGTTGCATCTGCGACTGCCAGGTGTAGCGTTCGTGCTGCGTCAGAGCAATTAATTATGTTCACTTAGTAGTGTATCACCTGGCCCGCGTGTGCTACTCACGAGCACAGTTTACTGGGTTCCAATCTGGTGTCTTCTGCAGAGTTTGTGTACGTTTCCTGGCATCAGCCGCTGACACTATTGTGAAGACCACGGAGGCCTGTTAAGGCCATGCCTGGTAGTTTTGCAGTGTTTTCGAAAATAATTTTTCCAAAATGAACTAATATCTCTATCACAAAATCACTACATTGTTTTGTCACTTATACATCAAAGTTTCTATCTGAATTTTTCCGTTGCAATGAACTCAATGGATTTTTAGATTCTTGCACCCAT
>PNEQ01055332.1:60784-73395 GCA_003012365.1 Medauroidea extradentata
CACATATTTTAGCATGAAAATGAGCCAAAATGGCACAAAATATTTTTTTTTACTGGCAAACGACTCATTTTTTTTAAAGCCTACATATAATTGTGCATAGTATGACTTCACACGCTCTCAATTTTTTTCAACCCATTTGGTTGAAAACTTTTTGAGTTTTTTGCACCAACGTGAAAAAAACTACCGGGCATGGCCTTAACGTTTATCGGCCGAAGTTATGCAACCGGCTCAATGACAATGGTAGGCGGCCACCCAAGTATGTATACAGTTTTATAGTTCCAGCGTTCCAAGCAGCTTCTTAACCCAAGTAGTCAGACGTCCCCTGTAAAAAGACTATATGCAGCCTTTAATACCTGGCTATACCGGAGGGAACATGAAGTTAAGAGTCCACACCATCTGCTGAATGATCAACGTCTAAGCCCCTACACTGAACAACTGTTTTACCTGTACGTCGACTTAAACACGACGCTTGAAGGAAGGCTGGCACACTGTTGAAATAAATACCAGCTTCGAAATCAAATGACCAATGCTTTAATGCTTTGTTTCGAAAGAGCACCTGGCGTTGGGAAACTGAATGTACAGTACGTAAATGTCTGATTCGAACATGTGGTATTTTGAAATGCTTTGTTTCCTTTGATTCCTACAGAAACGAAAATTCACAAATACCAGGTTCTTAAAATAAAACATACAACCTCATCTATCGGATGTCTGTTTTATCTTATATTGAAGATAAGACTGTGCAAGATTTACACTCCCAAAATATGATAATCCAAAACTTTGGACTTTAACTCATTCCACTGATAATGTCAGTAAAAGTACAAAATTCATTTGTGGATTAAAATACAAAGTTCATTTGGTTAGTGGGTACTAGGTACACAGTAAACAACGTTGAGTTTAAGTACATCAGGTGCTAACAACAGCAACCGTAAACTATACTCAACATGTTTACTATCCATCATACTAATTGACATATCTCAAATCGTAATAAAACTTTTGTTTTAAATTTCTCCCAGTTCCCAGAAGTTTTGAGTTAGTCGACACTTTAGTAACAAACTCAAGCGGTATATTGGCTCATGTAAAAAAATTACAGTATTGTAAATAATGCTTTGTAGCACAAACGTTATGTCAAACTACCCAAAGTGACTAGTTGTGGGTCATTATTGGTGTTCGTTTTAGCCATCATACTAGTTTTCAATGATACCATAACTAAGCGATTAAGTGTCGGTATTTTTGTGAAACGATTTGTGTACCATTCTTGAAAAATTCTCAACAAAATTTACTTTTAATAAATTGTACCATATAATATTGTTTCGCTGACTCAACGCCCTGTTTCTCTACCATGCTAAAGGTAGTTACGTGCGCCAGGCATACTCAGTTGTCCCCTACTTGGCAAGGTGGCGCAGTCGTGACAAGCTTGGACTTACATTCGGCAGGACATATGTTCAAAACCTGGTCCGAACATTCTTATTTTAACTGTTTCACTCCAGGCGATTTTGAAGACGGTTCGTAACTACCAGTTATGTCTGATTACTTCGTTGATTCATGTCAAAGTCAACGGTTCAGTTTAAAGATTCCCCAATTTATTTTCTCTCTCGTCAGCTCCTTCTCCTTTCCCACGCTTAATCCGTCCAAAAGCATGGGTAATTGACTGATAATGAGAAAGACTATAGTTTTATTCCTAGAAACTGCGTGGAAAACTGAAAGTGATGACTGTAAGGGGTATGAAAATATACGATAGCAAGCGGACGACTGGAATACTCAGTCGTCAATAAAACCTGAACTACTCATCAAAATTCTATGAGATTTTTTTTTTGCCGAGTAGATATTTTATCAGCGGACGTTAACTTATGTAGCCAGCACTATGTGATAGTATGCTTTACTTTCGAGTAAAAAATTAATATTTTTTAATAATAAGGACTTGAAACTGCAAAATCTACATAAACGGAAAACCGTAATTTTTATAATTTGTAATATGATAATATCTAGGCTTCCTATAGTAACCGAATTTCAAAAAATACTTGTGTTTTTATTTGAAAATAATTTTTACATACGTAAATCTCTCGCGCAGAGATTTGGTGCTATTTCAGCAGGTTTTAAACCTAAATATACACTACAGAGTCGGTTGAAATCTTAGTATTTTTAAAGGTGTAATTATGCCATAAACGTAAAAAATACCTTAAAATTATTTATGTCGGCAGCATTTTGTCCAAATATGTACACTTCAATTGATTTAGTAATAATTTTGTGAGTATGCCAGAAAAAAATGCTCGTGCTAACGTTCACTCCCGATATTCTATATGCAATAAAATCACGGGCTACGTAATAATTGAACTATTTTGCCAATATTTGAATTTTCATGTAAATTTTGATCAAATTTGTGCAATTAGGTACATAATTCAACTTTATATTTTGGAATTTCCTGAATTTACTTAATAATATATCTAAATACAGATTAGACTAAGAAGACAATTTAACCTAAATCTGTCATTAACTACAAAAATTAAGTTATACTGGGATTCGAGAAAGAAATCAAACATTAAAATAAAATACCAATACTGTATATGTTTTTAAAAAAATCTATACTGACTGAAAATATAATTTAAAAAATTTAATTATCTTTCCTTGACATTTATACCTGGCTACCAAACCTAAATCTTTGTTCAACTATTAAGGGGAAGAAAAGACGTGAAACATGTTTTCTGTTATTCCTCTATATCTAGAAAACTCTTCTAGATACATATAGTTGGTTTTTGTTTCCGAAGGATGACTACGTAAATACCAGATTGTTTCAGAAATCTTCGAAATTCGACTCTCATAAGATTAAAAGGCAGAAAAAGTTGGTTTGTTTGATTAGTTTACGTAGCTAGAACCGAATGGGCTACGTTTATGATTTTACGTCACTTGTATACTTATATAAAAAGTCTAAGACGGAATTTCAAGGCGTTTCGAAATTCGATACTTTAGGGAGTGGAAAGAAGTGACAAATGTTTTCGATTATCCATATGTATTGAACCATTTGATGCAGCGAATTGAATTAGGTTTCATTATTATTCTGCTTACGAAAGTACCCAAAACATATTTCATGATTAAGCCAAATTCTAACCAAAAGAAAAAAAAAGGACATGAATCGTCATCGACACCATTAAACTTTTAGATATCCATGGCATTTTTGCTTAAGAACTATGCTACTTAAATGCCTGGGTAGTAATATTACGATTTTTTGTAATTCGACACCTACAGAGGCGAAAAATGGTGTAAGAGGTGAAACGTGTTTTCAATGAATCGTTGATACATCTTGGACCGAGAGGACTGTCGTTGTTTTTGAAGTCTATGAGACACCCATAAAATATTCTAACGTGTTATTCATGTGTTTATCTAAATTCAGTCTGTACGGGAGTGAAAAGACGTGGGATATGTTTTAGTAATATCCTCGTTATAGTTTGAATCATTCGAGATATATATAGGTAGGTAAATGGGCTTTAAGTTCCGTTGACAGCGAGGTCATTAGAGACGGTGACACACAACTTGGTATAATGATAGGAGCTGGGAGAGGAATCGGCCATGGCCTGAGGTCAGGATGTCAGGTTCGATACCCAGGTCCTCCAGAATACGAGTCCAACGTGTTATCGTTGCGTCGCCTCGCTCAATAATTCTAGATATAAAGCTGATTTTCTCTTCATGATGATGATTACGTACATTGTTGTGAATATACTTCAGGATATTTCTAAATTCGAACTATCTAGGTTTATATATATTTTTTTTTCAATGAATCGTCGATTTAGCTGTAACTATGTGTTATCGTCTTAATTTTCTGTTCAATTGGATACTCATGCAAATGTCTGTCTACGATATGTAGTTTAAGATGTTTCGCAATTCGACCCCTCAAAGAACTTGAAGACGTAAATTTTGTTTTCGACTAGCCAATTATATATACATCTAATCAGTTGATATATCGAGGTGTTGTCTGCTTCAGAATGATGCGTACGGAAATAAATGTCTAAAAGAAAGTTATGTTCGTTATTTACTGGCTAAAATAACTTAAATATCAGGGGGAGGGGGTGCTTACTTTGTAAACTTCCTAGACAGACGATCCGGAGAGCAAGTACGGCCAGCGGTTAACAAGTTAAGCCGGGGTTACATTCTGCAATTCTATCGAGACGTCGACGTTACACGGAGAAGGCGGCCTAGAGTTCATTGCAGCATTCTCTATTAAACACTGAAGTTTGACAGCAGTTCTCCCTTTATGAAGAATATGTTCTAAATATAAAGTATAATCTCCGCCCTTCCTCATTTTCCTCCGTGGTGGGTGTAATTTTTCGTCATAGTCAGAAGAATCTATTTCGATTTTGACAGTATAGTACGGGTACAGTCACTAAAATTAATACAAAATATGAAATAAATTCTTATCTCATATTTAAACTGCTTTTAAATGACACAAATTTAGGGGGGTATAAATGATATATTGTACCCCACACCCAAAATTTGGGACTGGACAATGTACGCGTCCCCGTTCCCACGCCAATGTTTATTATATTCCATATTATTGCACAAAAATAAGCAAAACACTCCAAAGTGCAAAGAAATTACCTAAATGCACAATAATTTATATTTTAGCTACAAAATAATAAGTTTTATAGTTCTACTAGCAGTCCCCCGCGGCTTTGCTCGCGAGTATTCTTCGTAACTGATAATATTTACTTTAATAGAAAACCTCTTTGTACACAAGATTGGTACTTCAGTCATCAAGTGTTAGAATGTCCAAGCGGCTAGTTGAACTAATTCTGCAGAAGGATAAGTAGCTATAACTGTCCATGCGAAAAGCAGTCTTAAGTTTGTCCCTGCCACTAACAGCGACTTCGCCTGGGCCTTATTTATAAAACTGCCAATTTGACGTTCTGGGGTAGTTACAGACATCTAAGGTAAGTGTTTAATCAAATGAGAAACATCTGTTTACCCTGTGCACAACCATTGGTGACGGTGCCCTCAATTATAGGCTATATTGTCAAAATATTCACTTTAACTTTATTGACATTACAAAGTTTCAGAGGGTAAAGGTTTCGCGGAAACGTATTTGGTGCTCCAAACCTGAGATTAGTGAGATGATATATCGTCGGTTTACTGCCAAAAGTGACCATGTAAAAATGAGATAAAATTATAAAGATGCTAGGAATATGTATATGTTGTTCACGAACAATTGCCCAAGTTTAAAGTCTATTCGTCGTTTCGTACTGTTGTGTCACAGTATAGTAACATACCACATTTTTTGTTAATATCTACAATTTAATACTTTTTTTAAACGAAATAACATTTATGACTCAATCACTTTTGGCAGTATACCGACGATATGTCAGCTGATATTGTAGAGGAACCTAAGTGGAAAGCGAACTGCAATTTTACCCCTTTTAAAGACTACATGTAAATTGCACTAATTCGATCTGCCCTGTAGTTTTTGTGTGTCAGAATTGAACGTTTGCACGCAGCTTTTAACGGAATTCGAGCCCAGAACCTCCCGGAATTTAGACCTGAGTGACAAACAACTGCGTCACGTAACGTCGAAATAATTCATGAAAATAAATTTTATTGAAAAAAAAATTAATAAAATATCTGTGTCCTGGGCTCATAGAGGTTGTACAACACCACGTCTCGATAGGTTTGGGTTACTGTAGTGAAACTCCTGTATAAGTTGTTTCTCGCTGCTCGTTCCTGCTTTTCGGATCGTCTGGCTTGATTATTGACCAACTAAGTTTTATTCTTAATAATTACGTTTCTTACAAATAAAAAAATACAAACATATATTTTTTTTAAATATTAACGTAAGCAGCACTCTGACGCGAACACCACCTCAATATCGCTACTGGTTAGATAGATATCGTGGGTTTATGGAAAACAAATTTTGTGCTTTTTCACCCTTTTGGGTGTCGAATTTCGAAATATTTTAAATTTACATCGTAGACATTTGTACAAGTATCCAACTGAAGTGTAAATCACATCGCTAGCCCGTTCAGTTGAATTAAAATCGATCATTCACTAAAAAAAAAAAAAAAAACATATCACCCCTGCACAATATTGAGAAATCGAATTTCGAAAAATCTGAAAACCCTTTTGCGATAATTTCTGTAATCATCGTCCTGAAGCAAAAATTAATTGTATATCTCGACGGGTTCGATAGATATCGAGGATTTATCTAAAACACGTTCAAGGTCTTTTCACCACTTAAGAGAGTAAATTTCGAAAAACCCTTGAATCACGTTTTATAATACTTTATTTGTATCTCGTGGATGTAAAACACACAACATTAGCCCGCTGGGTTCAAGATATATCGACGATTAATTGAAAACGCTTTTCACCACTTTTCACTCCTTTTCACGTCCTTAGGTGGCGAATTTCGAAAATTCCTGAAATCACTTTTTAAGTATTTGAGTAAGCATCAATCCTAAACAAAAATCACGTCTCTATATAAAAAACTATGGGATCGATATATATCGAATGTGAGTCGAAAACTCATATTACCCCATTTTTAACCAGTTTAGGGCCGAATTCGGAAACTATATTTTAAATGGTACTTGGGATACTTACAAAAGCACCAATTTAAAGCAAAGAGTACTTCGATATCTCGATTGATTCGATAGATATGGAAGGATAATCGAAAACACATTTCACGTATTTTCACCCCTTTAAATAAAGAATTTCGAAACTATTTTGAGTCCTGTCATAGACATTTGTAAAAGTAACCAATTAATGTTAAAATCACGACGATAGCCAATTGTGTTTCAAAGATAAAGACGATTAATTAAAAACACATTTTACCTCTTTTTACTGCCTGGGGGTCGAATTTCAAAAAAACCTAAAACTGCTTTTTGGGTATTTACGTAAGCAATATTTTGAAGTGAATATCAACTCTCTATCCCGAAGGGTTCGATAGATATCAACAGTTGATTGGAAACACATGTAAGGTCTTTTCAGCCCCTTAAAAGTTGAACTTCGACAAATCCTTAAATTGGCTAATATGCATTTTTACGAGTGTCCTATTAAAGTAAAAATCACGATGATAGGCCGTCGGGTTCGAGCTCTATCGAAGTTTCTTCGGAAACACATTTCACCCCTTTTCACCCCCTTAGAGGTCGAATTTCGAAAAATCCCTTCGTAGTGCTTGCCTACGACCTGAAGGGAACCCCCACAAAAAATTTCACGATTCTAGGTCCAGTGGTTTGGGTTGCAGTTTGATATGTCAGTCAGTCAGTCAGTCAGTCAATCAATCAGTCAGCTTTCATTTTTATATATAGAGATGTTCTTGTTTAACACTTGAAAATACGTCGCTATTCTTCAAAGGTCGTACGATAACCGTCGTCTTTTGCCATGCTTACTGTGTAAAATCACAAATCAAAACCCAAAACGTAAACACACAGTAAATATAGTGGTTTGTATCATAATATTTTTAATAAACATTATTTATTTAATAGACATATCATATAGTTATGTGATCGGATCTAAATTTAAGGATACATAAGTGAATAAATAGTCTGAAGTGAATATCTTCAGTGCCCTTGAGAATTATACAGAATTAATTAATCTTATAGTTAAAATTGTCATGCTTGTAACACATGTCATGTAAGAAGAACTTATATTACAATGTAATATATAATTAGCAGAATAATTTACGTATAGTTTTTTTCTCAGATTTGGCATGGACCTAACTGTCACGTAGGTTACACATGTTGTGTTCGTGGTATAAAAACGGTTCTTTTTATCTTCTGCCGCCCATTTTTTATCCCTAACTGCAGGTAATGCTGTGAAACAAAAGCGCAAATCTGCACATAAGAAGTTACTTCAGCCCAGACCGCGGTTTTCTTTCCATAGCACTGACATTTTCACTTCATGTTATTGACCTTACCTAAGACGAGAACAACCGTGACTTGCATTTTATAGATGTTGCGCAATAGTTCATTTCACTTCCTGCAAGACGGAGCTGGGTAACCTCGTTTCTACGAGCGTACAATGAAAACAAAACATTCACTCTACTTTCGCCAAGATAGTTGAGGAAGTGGGGTCTCTTATACGACCTGGTTTCCGTTCATACCACGTTTCGGTAAGCTGTATATAAGCCTTATTTATTGAAGTTTAATTTTTTGTTCCAATTCTGTTTTAGTTCGTCTTGTATATGAAATGTATAACGTATGCTCTAGGCTCTTTTATTCACTACAGCTTTATAAAGGTAACTATCCGTGCCGTGTGTAATGTTTTAAGAGTATCGCCCCATTTCTGGAAATACCTTTACCTTTAATTTATTTATTGCATATCTTTTCTTGGCGTTCAGAATTCTACAAATCATATCTGAATTTAAAAAAAAATATAGTGAAAATAACTGAAGATAAGGCTATGAATAGCATTTTAAAAACTTTCATTCATTTCTATAGGAATGTGTATAAACTATATCTAAGTTATTAGATTCGTAATAAAATACGGCAAATTGCTTATTTTTCGTGCAGGTAGAGGCAATGATGCTTCTAGCGCGAATCCCAGTATCGCAATTAGCGATACCTTCTTTCTAAGTCATATGCATGAAACATTACAAAATAAATAGATCACTTAGTATATTTTTTGTAACATTTAACATTTCCGTCTGCAATTAAGGTGGCCGCCTGTCCGGGCAGCCGAGCGGTGAGTACAGCTTTGGCCTTTACCAGATTATTCGAAAGCTGCTCATCGTATATGAGTGAAGTCTGCTTAGGAATTGCATTTAAAAAAACGTTGCACGTTTGTGTACCCATTTCAAGTTAACCAATACTCGTTAAAACATTTTTTTATCGGCCGAAAATCATGAAGATGTGTGTTTTTGCGGTCTTTTTTTTTTTTTTTTAAGTACCGCATGTACATTCTGCGCAGAATATCTTAAAAGTTACATACGTGTACAATACGTCTTTATCTTTAATAATACGTCATAAAATGATAGAGTCGCCATTGAAAGCCTCACGCAATAGAGTTATCGGCGAGAAGACTACGCGCCAGGTCAGTGACTTAGGCCTAGAGTGTACAGCCTTCTCGCCGGCAACTCGCCTGTATCAGACTTTTAGCGGTGACCTTATCATTTTATGGCGTATTAATGAACATAAAGACGTACTGTACACATCTATACCTTTTCAACGATTCTGCGGCAAGGTTTACGTGCCAAAAAAAATTGCAAAAACACCCTTTTTCGTCCTTTTCGTCCTTTTCGGCCGCAATAAATTATGTTTTAGTGAGTAGTGTGGAACTTTAAATGTGTATGCACACGTATAACGTTCTGTAAAAAATGATATCCCTATGTAGACATCACTCATGTTCAATGAGAGTTTTCGAATAAGCTGGTAATGGCTGAAGCTCTGTACACGGCTCGGCGGCTTGGGCAGGCGGCCATCTTATTTTGGGGTCACCGACTGTGAAGGCTTTTCATCATTAAAAAACGATAAATCGAAACTTTTATCGCGTCCTCGCTTGTAAGCCTGCGATCGAACTGCAAGATATAACTACTGTAAAATTTCGGATAAGATCCCATGGATACTTTCTAGAATACATTTAATGTTTGAAATTTTTTTAGAGACGTTCAGCAAGTTGACATTACGTATTAGATCAATTTTATTTGTATATGGCCCGCTCAAAACTACATGACATCTGACATCGACTACTCTGTCATTACTACAATACTTCGGAAACAGAAAAAAAAATTGTACGTCCTTTTTTGTGATTCCTATAGCCTAGCTGAAAAACGACATGTTCTAAGAACTTTGCAACTATGGTATTCAACAGCAACAAGGAATAAAATTATATGTGATGTTTGTGTATTACACATAATATTAAATTATGTCAGTGTGACGAATCAACATTTAACAAATTCAATTCTTAACACAAAAATATTTAAGTTTTCCAATTTACTTCTCTACATAGCCAAAGGTTGCCTCCATGTTTGTACCAAAATTCAGAACTGTCTCTAAAAACCGTGCTTAAAAAATTGCTGTCGGTGCTCACTTTTTCAATGCAAATCGCAACAGGTATATGACAATTCGAATGTTGTCAATGCGAGTTATGGGAGCCTAATTCCAATACATGGCACTCGACCAGTGCGCACTAAGAGGCTGCCCAAAGTAGATACTGGAATAAGCAATTACTTCATACCTTAATTTTAATTGAAACATTAATAAAAAGTAAACAGAACTGTAGGCAGATATTTACCAGTCTGGACTCGTCGGAATTGCATAGAAAATACACAACTTACCCGCATGGGGAACCACACACTTCTGAGAAAACCACAAAAATCCACATAACTTAGAATTATTACAACTAAGAGCAGTCTTACAGCAGAAAAAAATAACTTGGAAACACTAAATGTGGACTCGTGTAAATTAGAAAATGTAACTTAAAACTATCACAATTTAGAAACAAACAATGCAGACACACACAACATAGAACATTGCATCCGGTCTCCCGGCATTTGTTTGGCTAGCCAGTCCTCATGTTCCTGATACCGAATGCTTAACTAATTGGAACAAACTTATTGCCGATGAGGATAGCTGAATACCCACCCCAGAAAGAGATACAGTCGAACCAATCGTGGGGGGTGGCTGTGTTTACAACCATACCTGTCGGCAGCCTTAAGTGGGGTAGCCACCAGGATCAACCTTTACGTGGACGAAGTCTGTCCCACTTCTACGAAACCACATCATGACGAGTTCTATCACCCAAGCAGACCAGACCAGCGTTCTTCCAAACAGCTTCGAAAGTTTTCAGTTTTACCGTATACTCAGGGGCGACCGCTGCCCGCTCTACTGGGTGGAGATGAACCAGCTTACTAAGGGTCATAGAGAGCTTTTAAAGAGAAGCTTCCACCACCAGAAACCCTCTGGACCTATTCCCAAGCAGGAGTTTCAACTAATTTCATTTCGACCCGAATCCACGATCAGTGCAGCACAATGTGTCAGTCTTCCGGAGCACCTACAAAATTCCTACCATGCACCTGAATTTCACCCACGAACAAAACTGCTCTTCAGAGCTTCCACCCCTGCAATCTGGTAGAGTACGGCACCAAGACCTTCCTGGCTGGCATCTGTTTGCAGGAACAGGTGTCTTGTGGGATCATGGTGTGATAGATGCAGACAGTTTCGGAACCCCTCCTTCACTGCATGAAAAGCCTGGTCGGCAGCTGGGTCCCATTGAAATTTTTTGGTCGTCGACATGAGAGCTGTGAGAGGTGCAGTTATAGTAACAAAGTTCCTTATGTACTGGCGTAGTTTATTAGTCCAAAGAACTTTCGGAGCTGCTTTCTTGTACGGAGAGGTTCCCAATCTTCAATGTGTCGTAGATTTTCAGGGCTCGGTCGATTCCCTTGGTCGTTGACAACATGGCCGAGGAAGTCCAGTTCTGTCCTTCCAATGTGGTTGTTGTGGTTGGCACATGTGAGCCCAGCCACAGTGAACTTCTCGAGGACGAGAGCCAGGTGCCGTAAATGGTCTTCCCACATATCCGACCAGACTACCACATCGTCGAGGTATGCAGTGGCGAATTTACCGATGTAGCCATCCAACACTTGGACTATCATTCCTGAAATGTAGCTGGTGCGCACTTCAGGCCAAATGGCATTGTGCAAAACTGATACCTTCTCCCATATGATAAGGTGAAAGCGGTCATATGCCTATCCTCCAGAGCTACCGTACCTGCCAGTATCCTGAGCGCAGGTCATGATGACATGACTTTAGCAGAGCCAAATAGGCTTAGTGCAGTAGTGACGCTGATCACCGGTGATGCAGAACTCTTGGTTATTTTGTTCAGTGGGCGTAGTTCCACACAGAACCTCTAAGAGCCATCCTTTTACGGAGCCAGTGTAATGGCAGAGTTGTAATTGCTCTTGGAAGGTTCGATGACACAGTCACTCACCATCTCAGTTACTTGCTCTTCGATGATACGGCGATGATACATGGTATAATCCCTGGGTGGAGTATATACTGGCTCGTCATGTTCTGTTGGTATTCTATGCTTTGTAATTGTAGTACAGTGCAGTGGGTCACCACTTGTAAACACGTCGCAGCGTTCACGGAGTATATTCTGTACAGCTTACTGGTGTTCCACGGGGACTGCATGATCGAACTCGTTGAGGTCTGGTATCGTCTTCATAGTGGGCTGATGGTAGCCCAAGTGATATACAGTCTTGCGTTGAACTTGCCCAAAGTGAATGTGGTCTCGCGAGAGTTCTATCACAGCATCTTGCTGTATGAGCCAAGGTACACCAAGGATGAGGTCTTCACGGAGGCCAGCGACAATGGTAACTGGCAATTCCATTTCTTCATTCCATATGGTTAGTGTCACTATGCCTGTGCCTATGGCAAGGCTCATGTTGTCATGTGTGGCAAGCTGCACTGGTTTTGGGCTGTGTTATTTCTGAGAAGTGGCATATTTCCCGCAAATGAAGTTGTGTGATGCTGCTGTGTCTATGAGGGCGACTAGAGGCTGCGAATTCATATATACTGGGATGCGTAGCAAGCTGTCATAATTTTGGTATATTTGTCCAAGATAGTTAGGCATTTTATTATTTTATGCAGTAGTAGTGGATTTAATTGTGTCTTCTTTCTTTGGGGGGGGGGGGG